>QYTT01079820.1:30126-42626 GCA_006980735.1 Dasypogon diadema | reverse complement strand
TACAATGTTGCAGTAATGTAAATTGGCCTTTATGGTGACTTTCTAGAATCGGTTCACAATCGGTAAGAATCGGTTCATATTTTAAATTTTATTTTATTATTTTATTTTATTCTCCATTTATCCAGGATTATGGGAAACTAATTATTTTCTCTGGGAAAATTCTCTTTTTCTTAAAATTTCGGAAAGTATCTTTGTTGATATTTTTCAGGGAAATTTCCAGGTTTTACTATTTGCTTGGTGTTTGGAGCCGATTTTATGTTTACTTTAAACTTCGGGTTACGGAAAACTCTATAATAAGTGATTTTTCTTGCGGGGCGTAAAGTTTTTCCGGTATTCACCTCCTCTTTGCCGGTTGTGTAGAAGTTAAGTGAAGTTCCCATCTTTTTTGTTTGTGTGGAGGCTCGGAAGAGTATTATACCAGGTAAATATGATTCAATTTAACATCTTTAAAGTAATTTTTAATAATAAGAACCCCAATTTTTTCTTCAAGCAATGAACAGTTCGAGTTTTCGCGGCATACCTGTTTCACCCCCCTACACAATTCGCATACAATTCAATAACGAAGGGTAAGTGACCAAATTTTAGATTACTAATTTGTCTTAACTATTGCTAACCTAATTACCTACTTCCGTTTAACAAATAAATTCCCATTCTTCTTACTTTAACTAACTCTATTATATAGACTTACTTTAACTAATCCATCCTATTATATGCCTACATTACAGAGCTTTCTTTTTTTCCTATTGCAGGTAAGGTATGGTGTGCTTCCATTATTCCATCATAAGCTTGGCTAAATACCATGAGTTTGCAGGTGAGTAATTATATTTTGGCTTGTCATATCTGACGGTATCCAGGAACGTTGCCGAAAATTCAATACCAGTCGATCCCTAAGCAATGGGTCTTCCCTTTCTCAAGGTAAGTGAAATGCATTGCAGGAATTACGGCTTAGATCATATTACGTCAGAGCAGGGAAGGTAAGTGATCGGTAACCAGGTTATCTCTTCACTGTCAGGTGATTTCGGGTAATGGGTGTATCGGAAAGAGCAAGACATCGCGGAATTATAGCGAAGACGACCCAATCCTCATCGAGTAAGTAGAGCATCTTACATGATCACCTGGAATATAACCAAATACCTACCTTTGCCAAATCGTTCTACAATACGTCGGGAACACAAAAGGAAGGCAACACAAGGCGAGGTAAGTCAAAAACATTTTCGAAAATATTTACTACTCCCTGTAATATTTTGGTAGACAATGTAATCTTTTGGTAGAAAATGCATAGCAAGCACATAACTATGCACCGCACCTGAGGTTTTCCAGCATATAAGGAAGATGCACTTCAATATTTTCCTAATTTTTGTTGACTATTTCTATGAAAATGGCTTTAAGCTTCCTAACCTAGTAAAGAAATTGTTTCTAAAACAGGTATTTCAGTTGTTGTTGAATTATTATTTTAATAATAACAATTTTCACCCCACCTTTTTAGTTTGGCATTGAGTTTTAGCACCGCCTAATGGAATCTGATTTGTTTTAATGTGGGTTTTATATTTTGGGTGCATACCTTCATATATTTCAAATGTATTTCTATTTGTTCTACCAGAAAATATGTACGTTTCATTGAAGTTGAATATTAGATCAGTGCAACAACTGGAATATTGAAAATCGGCATAAGTAAAACAAGAGTTATGTTTTTTTTAATTCAAAAGCTTGATACTTCTGTAGAAAAGATGGTAGGTGATAAAGACACCTTGCACTAATACACGGTCCTCTCCAGACAGCTTGGAAACAAAGTAAATGAATGCATAAATTGTGAAAAAGGCAGGCTTGCAAAAAACTCTAATTTCGAATCAATGCAATGGTGGACTCAAATTAAAAGCGAGCTCTAGCTTTGAGACCGCTCAGATGTGAATGCGATCAAGTTGATCGGTTGATTTGAGCCCGTTTAGTTTTGAGTCCGTTCAAATTTTCAATCCATTTATTTTCTCTATGCTTAAACTTAAGCAGAGTCAAAACTAAGTAAACTCAAAGCAGAGAGGATTCAAAACTAAAGCGAACTCAAATCCTAAGCGGACTCATTTTTGAGAAAACTCAAGCAGTGGCAGTATTCTGAGTTCGCACACAATTTGAGTATTTCAATGAGTCGATCAGTGAGTCGATTTTTTACTTTTGAGTCCATTTGAATCCATTAACAACCCTGGGGAAATGTGTATGAGAAATTAAAAAAATACAAGGGGAGCTAGGTAAAATAACAGATATAAATAATATATAAGGAATCAGCTTTAATCAAGTAATAAAACAAATGCATTTGAAAACAAATGTTTCCAAAACAATAAAAAGTGTTTTTATTAGAAAAAAATAGTGCTAGAGAGCATCTTCAAGTTTATGCATATATTTCTTTTAGAATTTTCTCAAATTCATTTGAAAATTTCATTTATCTAATATTCATTGTCTACATTGTTGGCATAGATTACATTGCCTACATGAAACATTGCGATGAAGACTACGTCATTTTTTACGCGTCAACAGTGGCCTTGCGTAGACAATATGCCCATCACTGCGAAAGCTCTTCCAGAGAAGGTGGCGGCGAACCTACTGAAGGGAAATTAGAAGATTTTTATAGAAACACTTGATTTGCAACAAGGTGAATTTAATTTGCAAAAGGTTGAATTTGATTTGCAGAGGGGTGAGTTTGATTTCTGAAAGGGTGGATTTGATTTGGAAAAGCATAAACTTGGAGTGCAAATCCTGTAATAAATATTCAATTGTCAACTTTAAGTTATGAATAGGTTCAATTTGCGAACCTATGAGAAGTCTTTTACATTACGTTTCTACATTACTTATTTTTCTATTATCACTTTTTTCTGAGATAGCGTTATTAGACCACCTTCCTCACCTTTTTTACCTCGGTCTCTATTTGGGCGCTTTTGTTTTGCAAAGTTTTCTATTATTTTCAAATGCCACCCACACTTATAACCCCTTTTTTAATCTAACTTTTTCTACTTAATGTTGTTGACAAATAATGACGAAATAAACCACCATCAGCTGAACATTGAGAAATAACCTATCCCATCATCCCAGCAAACACCTTCAACAAATATTCGCATCATAATCAGATGTGCAGCATAACGACCCAAAGGTGCCGATTTTATTAACGCCCGGTAGCAATTTGATTTAAACGCATCATCCCAAAGGTGATCTTTTGAAGGTATTTTTTTTTTTTTGTTTCCCACCTGACTCGTTTTTTATCTGTTCGATTTTTATCTTGATATTAAAGTGGCCACAAATTCACGTTGACCTCATGTTTCCGTTGGAGGATTCCATCAATGACCGGTACAATCTGATGAATGGACTGAATTCGTTACACTTGATCGCTTTAAAATTATCGACTCCGCCCGAGATTGAACTTGACTTGCGGCAATTGATGAAGCAAATCGCTCAATGCTGTTGGTTTTCTTCTGATGGGCAAAAAATTAGTTTGATTTAAGGTGTAATCACAATTAGAGTGGGATTGTTCACATTGAGTACCTACACCATCTCTGGATATTGGTTGTTCTCCTCAATGATACTTTAAAGTGGAGCGCAATGCTTTGGGGCTCTTCAAGGTTGAGGGAATCACAAAATCGACTAGCAATAAGCCGCTTACACCCATAACTATTACAAGACCCTCAGGGATCCGCTTTAATTCCGCTCCAGTCTGCGGAATCTGCACAATTCAGGGGTTCTCCTCATCTAAAAAATTGCCTGTCATTTTTATCTTTGAACTAATGTTTGTGTCATCTTCATGCGACTTGAGCTTGCTGGCCTACCGACACGGAAAACAGCCAGCCACCACGGGATGGGGGCCTGGGATACAAACAAAAAAGGCGGAGACTCAATTCAGAAACAGTCCTTACATTGAGGCGAATGATTTATTATCCTTAACTATGTCCTCGTTGTCGCCCTTGTTATCCTCATCTTTGCTACTTTTCCTATTGTTGGTTTGGCCCTGTCAGTGCTTAAAGTACTCAGCGATTGCCGGGGGAAATAAATTCATCTTGACTATGCTGCCGTATCCTCAGATATCTTCTTAAGTAGTTTGAATCGCAAATCTTTTAAAGTATTTTTAAAGTGGAATAGAAGCGGAGTTGGGCATATCTAATTTGCATAAGAGAAAGCTTTAAGTGTCTTATTTACCGCAAATCTTTACCCTCCGGCTCCTTTTCTTGATCCTTACTAACTGCTTAAAATTTGTGTTCTTATCATGTGGTGACCACCTCTTAAGCAGACTTACACATGCCACGGTTCCACTGTAAATAAACCTTCTTAGAATGATGATTAGGGACGAACGAACTTGCATCTCCCACAACAAGTTATAAATCTATCATAACCAGCTAAGGTCTGGCTACGCCGACCTTTATCCTTTGCCTCATGTTCTCAACTAAACCCTGAGAAAGTTTATCATGCTACTTTTGAAAGATCATGTCATCTTAAGGAGTTAATACCTCATTGCCTCATTTAGCATAGTCCACTCTGACTTACCCCTGGAAATTTTTCTTCTTAAATTTCTGTAAAACCTCAAAGTACCTCAACCTCCTCCCCAAACTTTTAAGGATTATTAAATGTTTAATCAGATTCACGTGTGCCTGACGACCTATTCGGACCTGAGAGCAAAGGGGTTATGAATCCTCGGGGCAGATAGGTGGAATATTGTGGTCCCATTGTTAAGTATTCAATTCAAGGCGTTCAACTATTGCAACATTTAGTCTTATCTCCTGGGGATTGTGCCAACCACCACAAGTTATCCTGAAGGTTTTATCAGTCCTGGATATCGAACGTACCCCGCATGAGTAATGATTGAAACGAGCTGAACTTTACTGGAGGCATCATTCATTTTCCCGGACGTAGTTTCTGGCTGTGGCTTTTCTGTTTTTTTGCTAACACTTCCATTGTAGATGAAAAAAAGTGATAGTGTCGCTTGGAGCAATTGTACTTTTATGGGATTTTGTAATTATGATAGAAAATGATTCACTTTTGAAACAATTTTAATAAGGAATTATTAAAACTAGAGAAATTTAAACTTGAAAAAATTACATTCAGAAAAATACTTCCATTATCAGTTAATAATTTCTGCTTTAGGTCATTAAGTTACGTCACTCATATCAAAGTTCCTACGTTTTGAAAGTTTTATAATAAGCTCTTATATAACACATTGGAACTTGAACGATTTTTTAATAATTGGCATTTTTGTATTTATATTTTAATTAATGAATCCTTATGAAAATGGGAATTTCTCAAATCAACACGGTACTGCCAGAGAGGGTGAGCTAGCGGGAAGATGTGGGAATAAATTATCGCATTCGGTCATTATGCTCAAGTTACATAAACTGGGGTTCCCGGCTTTGCTCTTGGATTGGATTCGCTCTTATTTGTCCGATAGATCTTATCAAGTACTTTTCCGGGGCTCTTGCTCGAGGGTGATTGAGGCCACCTCTGGTGTGCCTCAGGGCAGTCACCTTGGACCTCTTCTCTTCGTCCTTTCTATAGATGATGTTGTGCATCTTTTGAAACGGTCTAGGATACTAATTTACGCTGATGATATGAAGATCTTTACCAACATCAATTATATTAGAGACTGTGCTTCCCTACAGGAAGACTTAAACATTTTTTACTCTTGTTGCGAGCATAATAACATAGAGCTCTTAGATAAGTGTGAAGTTATGTCCTTCTTTAGGAAGCGCGAATCTATCACTTATGACTACAAATTCGCGTCGGACAGTATTCCTCGAGTGCAGTCGGTTATTGATCTTGGTGTGAAGCTGGATTCCAAGCTTAATTTCATTTCACATGTTAGTTTCGTTGTTTCTAGGGCAAATTCCATGCTGGGTTTCATCCAGCGATGGTCTAGGGAGTTCTCCGATCGAGGAGTCTCCCTAACACTATATACCTCGTTCGTTCGACCGCTACTTAAACACGCATCCCAGGTATGGAATCTTTCTTATGCAGTACGCATCAGTCGCATTGAGTCTGTCCAGCGCAGGTTCATTAGATTTGTGCTAAGAGCCCTCCCATGGAACAATCCCTTGATTCTTCCCACTTATCGTGAGCGACTTAATCTCCTTGGCATGGTTTCCTTGGAGGAGCGACGTAGGATTGCTGATGTGGTTTTTGTACACCAGCTTCCGAATTCCCATATTGACTCTCCGATGCTCCGGGCCTAATGACCGCAACTTGAGGAGCGTCCCCCTTCTGCATACCATCTTCTTCAGAACTAACTATGGTAAGCATGAGCCTGTTAATCGCATGTGTGCAGCTGTTAACCGTGTTGGGGTACACTTTGACCTGGATGTGACCAAGTTTGTGCTGAAGAAACGTCTTTATCCTGTCGTTTAAGTTAAACTTCTGTATAGATATTAATACCACTGATTGATGTGTGTCCTGCATGCTTTGGTCGGTAGGAATACTCTTACTTATTTTTATTAATTTACTATTTACTAGGAGACCGCTGTGCAATTGCACAAATTGAAGGTATATGAGTGAGATAACGTTTTTTTATGTTCCCTCAATTTGCACCTTAAATTTCAAAGCGCGTTTTTTCAGAGGTGTCCCCTGTATGCCTAATCCTGCCATGCAAGGAAGCAGTAAAAAGACACTTGCAAAATATTTTAGCATGCAGAATAATGAAATGAAAAAAAATTCCAATAAATCCGTGTATTGCATACTTTTCGTGTATTGCATACTTATCGGTGGCAAACACCGAACTTACCACTAAAGTTACCCAGGAACGCAACCCCAAAGTAATGAACACAACCCCGAACTGATGCGGATCAGTGTTGTCATTATAAAATTTCAAGAAAAACTCGATGAAACTTCATATAAAAAAAGTGGCTGAAATACGTAACCGGGAGCTTTCTTTGTATAATTAATATATAGATTAGTTTGCTTCCTTGGTCTTTTTGTTGCTAACACTTATATGTCTTGCATGTTTGTTGGGAAGCCCAATCTCAACACATTTCTTTGAATTGTGTAAACGCTTACCGCGAAGATGGGTAAATATTTCTTGGCTCCTCGCTGAGAAGTGCGCCTTCTGGGCTAGAAGGGGAACTCAATAATAATTAATTACTAAATTGCCTATTCCCGTATGTGTTTTTGCCTGCAATTTGAGTAGTAGTTTTTGTCTTCCCTGGAGTTGATATCATCTGCACATTTAACAGACTTCACTTGCTTGTATTTGGATCTGCATACAACTGCAAAATGGTAATTTTTTTACAAAAACTACATCTCTTTCCATAAGCTGGACACTGTCCACAATTATGACGGGAATTGTGCAGCTTTTGCTGCAAAGTAGACTGGGTGTCCCCCTTCCTCTGCTTATTATGTTGTTTTTGGATCATGATTGTTTTGGTGCTGTTGGCTGATTTCTGTTCCGGTTAAGTTTAGTTTTGAAATTGGTACTCCCATTATGAGGATATCTGCCTGTTAATACCTTTAAATGTTGGGTATTACTTGTGAGTGCATCCACGGCTATTACTGCTTTTTCCTTTTGCATGTCCCTTTGAAATTTCAACTGTTTTACACTAGTCAATTGCTGTCCTAAGAGTTAAATTCTCTGTTTGAAGTAATTTTTCTTGTATATTCTTTTTTGCGATGCCAAGAACAATTCTGTCTCTAAGGAAGCTGTCTTCTTGATCACCGAATTCATATCACTTCATAAGTTTTTTAATGTCGGTGAGAAAACTCTCAAAAGATTCTCCTCCTTTCTGATTTCTAGTATTAAAAAAAACAAATCTTTCATACACTATATTCTTCTTAGGCGTGCAATACTTTTTATAAGATTCAACAAACTTTTTTATATCATAGTTCTTCCTTTCATCGTCTTTAAGGTGAAAGGTGTGAAAAAGTGCTAGTGTTTCTTCACCAATTGCATTTACGAATGTTGCCACCTTCATTTCCTCGACTTTCTTATTTAACTCCGTAGCAATTTCAAAGACTTGCTAGTTTGCAGACAAATTCCCTTTAAGGTTTAAATTTTAAACCCTATTTTTGTTCCAACTTTAATGTGCCGTGTACATTCTGTTTTATAATTACACCCTTTTAGTTCAGCTTTTATCAAGTTCCTTCTTGTATTCGTCATATACTTTTACTCTTTTTCTTTAATTTATTTTATTTACTTCCAATATTCACCATTTTACCTTTCGGATGTTCTATGTAATATATTTAAAGAATGATAAATTGTTCCAGCTTTAGTAAAATGGATTATCAGGACGAAGAAATCATGAATTCATAAAAAAAATAATAAAATAAAAGTTAAAAGACAGAATTGTATTAACCATGTAATCCAAACAATTTCTTCGCGAATTTAATAATTTTATCATTAATTGAAAAGTTCAATGAAGCGATTGATTAGTGTTCATTTTTTGTTAGCAATCAGTGTTAATAATTTATCAAATATCTAAGGCTTCCACCAGTTACCAATAACCGCATCTAGCGATGCATAGAAAGAATAGCTTAAAAAGGTCTAAACTCTGTATAAAAAGTGGTCAAGTGCATGAGGGGCCACACACTGTGTAGGGTTCCGTAGAAATTAAGCACCCTGAGATCGTAAGTACGTACATGCAATTTAATAAGAAAATAAAACGTAACTAAGTACAATATTTAGGTATACGTATAAATAGATGCAATCGCTCCGCTGATAAGAGCCAAGCTTTCAAAAGTGAGAGAAGATCAGAAGATAGGTAGTTGGATATCTAAAATATCTAAACCGATTTTAAATTGCAATATAAAAGTTTAATCTTTTATGGAATAATTAACTGAAATTGAAAAAACAAGGGCCAGTATATTGAATTTTAAGTTTTTCAAACGATACGCAACTCACACACTTACACAACTAACAACTTTATCTAAGTAATTTTCAATTGAATTTGTACGAAATTTTGCTTTTTACTAGTTGATCGACATCTTGCTTAAACTGCGGAAACTTGGATTCCCCAGCTTTATTCCTGAGATGGGTTCAGTCATATCTGTCTGATAGAACATATCAGGTGCTTTTTCGTGGCCTTCGGTCTAGAATTATTAAAGGCACTTCCGGGGTACCTCAGGGAAGTCATCTTGGTCCTCTTATCTTTGTACTTTCGATTAACGACATCGTGCATCTGTTGACGCATTCTAATGTCCTAATTTATGCCTCCTTCTCCTTCATCAATGATATCCATGATTGTGCTTCCCTCCAGGAGGATTTGGGTGTTTTAAGTGTGAGATCATGTCGTTGACCCTATCATCCTTCCACCTTATCGAGAGCGACTTAATCTTATTGGCATGGTTTCTCTGGAGGAGCGTCGTAATGTTGCCGATATAGTTTTTATTTACCAGCTCTTAAACGGTAATATCGATTCCGCGGAGCTTCAGGGTAAGATTTTGTTTAAGTCTAATGGCCACTGCTTGAAGAGGGTCCCGCTTCTGCATATCAACTTTTCCAGGACTAACTACGATAAGCGCGAGCCTATTAACCGCATTTGCATGTCGGTTAACCGCGTTGGGGAGCACTTCGACCTAAACATGTCCAAGAATGTACTTAAGAACCGTCTTCGTATGGTTTTGTGACCCTTTGATTGATGTTAACGTTGGGTACTTTTCGGTGGTCTTAAAAATATTCTTGCCTCCACGCTGAGAAGTACGCCTTCTGGGTTAGAAGAAAAACTCATTATTATTATTAAAAAATGACAAACACAGCATCTACACAGACACACTTTTAACTTCTAAAGGAGTTTGTTCCAATTTCTAGAAATAGTACCAATTTAAAACACAAACTGAAAGAATTGGAACACAGGTTAGTCAGTTATACAGCAGGGTGTATTTTTGGTGGCACTAGCTTTGACATCACCTAAAACAATTCTTTCATTTCAAAGGATTTTAAGATAGGCATTGCATTGTTACTGCCCTTCACACCATACCTCAATAAAAAACCATTCATTTAAAAATAAAATTTCGTACTATTTTTCAGTACATACTCAGATTCTAACAACTTCTCTGACCCGTGAGTCAAACTACTGTGTTGCAACTAGAAATTTACTTGAAAAATCATCCCCAAAGCTGAGTACCACGTCCATATCTATCCACAATAAATCTTCACCGGCAGTCGACAAAATGCTACCTTAAAGCGACAAAAACGGCTGCAATTAACATAACAAATCGCCGCGTGAGTACACTACAAATCTATTTGAAAATACCAGAAACCAACTGTAGACAGAACATAAGGAACTTGGCGAATCCTTGAAGGTTTCCTTCTTGTCTGATACTACGAAGACAATTTCTGTACGCTACGCAGCAGCGAGGGGTGACTCTCCTTTCGTGTGCAAAGAGCTTTTTGCCAACAAAAGGACAGGCCTTTTGTCTCTAATCTATGTTAATGCCGGGCGTACAGTGACTTATTTGCAACATTAGCAGTTATCTTAATAAACATTTTATGGAAATGTACTTCCCAGACCCTGTGATGCTCCAAGAAAAATTTTAGTGGTAAAACCAAGGGACAAACTCAAGGGAAAGGATTCTTAGTCTGAATTGAAGGAGCATTTAATCTATGGGGCCATCTTAACTACCTCTGAGTACAGCGACATGGTATCCCTATCCAAACTATTGCTCCCAAAAATCGCATTTTTCACACTACCAATTCAAGGAATTCATCCCCCTGTCGAATAAGTCACCAATGGAAGGAACTTTAAGGACGAAAATTTTTATTAGAAAAGTTTTGTGCAAAAGTTTTCTTCGGGGGTGATCTGATAACACCCCACCAGAGGTGCTAAAGTGATGAACACACTGATGGCGAAACTTTGGTAACTGCCCGATGACAAATTGATCTCTTTTTGGTAGTGTTATCAGATTTTCATTTTCTGTTCAATAATTCGGGATTGAAATGATGTTACGAATAAAAAGCGTCTGTCGTCGAGTGGTCCACTCACAAAGGCCTTATCTTGCGGTTTTAATCGGCGCCAGCCCTTTCGCCTTGGGGTTCCATGCTATCTAAATCGGGTCCACCATTTAAGACGTGAGTCGGCACTTTGTCTTAAGCCATTCGCCACTGTAGATAACTAATTAACGATCCATTTCAAAGATTGTGATGGGAGGGAGTTCTTTTCGGTAGTCAGTCTCACTAATTAGAGCGCTGAAAGCTTAAGTAATGCAATAAGGAGTGAACACTAGTGGAATTTGACAGGTGATAGATATGAGCGTAAGGCGCGTAACCATCATTCGTTTGGGTTTGACCTAGATGTTGTGCTCAACATTGTCAGGATGGATGGAAAAAGAAATGAAAAGCTTACTCTAATCTCTGACCGCAATCTTTGCTTGAATCAGCTTCCACATGAGACTCTGTGAGTGGCCCATAAATTATGGAAAAGTATTTAATAATATAAAACAAAGACGACCCCAAGTTGGTCCATAAATTATTTTCGGATCCATTACTCTGCCATTTGACACTTTGCAACAGCAGAACAGTGTCAGCTGTGGAGTGTGGGAGCATGGGGCCTGGGAAGGGGAAATTCTTTCAATAAATCAAATCTGCTGCACACTAGAACTCATATCGTTTCTGCTCTGATCTCGCCCTCGAAAACAAATGAATAAACAAGCATAGATATGGAAGCGGGTCGAATCCAGAACAAAATGCGTCTCAGACTTTCCTATCCGCAAGTAAATCAAAAGGAAAAAGTCACAAGTCATTTCGTGATTAGACGTTCCAATCTCAACAAAGGGTTAATGGCCAGAATTGTTGTGGACTTAGTTGACAGCAATAAAGCGGTTTCCCAACTAAACACCACCCCCTGCATAGGGGTTCGTTTCGTTTGAAAACGACTCCACACCCGATGCGATGCGGTAGTGTTTTATGTCATGTCACTCATCTGGTTCTTCTGGCAGCTATTGTTGCCGGAGCACAAGTTACAACGAATTTCACATGAGTCATGTCTTGGTTTTATCTTGGGGTGTGAGAACTACTGGCAGAATGGAAGAAAGAAGCTCCTGATTGTGATGACTTTGGACACGAACAGAAAAGCAGATGCTTTAAGAAAACTGGGCATTGCAGATATCGTTTGATTATATCTCACACTGACACCATTCGTTTCCTAATTGTGATGATGATGATCTGCAAATTGTTCTTTTTTTATATAAAATCCCCTGTTTGAAGGGAGATTTGATGATGGCTGGTTTAAAAATTTAATTTTTCTCATGAATTAAAGTTACAGGACATTAAAAGGTAGCAACCTGCATCTACACATTAGCAAAATTAACACGCCCCGGGTTAATATCCCAAAAATTCTGCACAGATGAAGATATAAGAATCTTACAATGAAAGTAATAGGAAATAGGTATCTTTCAGAACAGAAACTACACTGCTTTTTTATTCCACTATTTTATTGAAATTTTTGAAATGAGGCTATGCGTTTCGCCTTGCAGTGGCATCCCCAGGATTTAAACTGATCAAACCTTAAAGCAGGGAAACAAACATACAGGCACAAGACTAAAAACTCACAGAA
>QYTT01079820.1:13897-30106 GCA_006980735.1 Dasypogon diadema | reverse complement strand
ACTGGGCATTGCAGATATCGTTTGATTATATCTCGCACTGACACCATTCGTTTCCTAATTGTGATGATGATGATCTGCAAATTGTTCTTTTTTATATAAAATTCCCTGTTTGAAGGGAGATTTGATGATGGCTGGTTTAAAAATTTAATTTTTGTAATGAATTAAAGTTTTTCGAAGTTACAGGACATTAAAAGGTAGCAGCCTACATTTACACATTGGCAAAATTAACACTCCCTGGGTTAATATCCCAAAAATTCTGCACAGATGAAGATATAAGAATCTTACAATGAAAGTATGTAATAGGAAATAGGCATCTTTCGGAACAGAAACTACACTGCTTTTTTACTCCACAATTTTATTGAAATTTTCGAAATGAGCCTACGCGTTTCGCTTTGCAATCAGTGATTGGAAAATTGTCTACACAACGTAAATTACGCCATTATTGACGTGTAGAAAATTACGTAGTCTTCGTCGCAATATTTCTAGTAGACAATCTAATCTATGTTAAAAATGTAGGCAATGAATATTATATGAGTTAAATTCTTAAATGAACTTCACAAAATGGTAAAAGGAATATGTGAATAAACTTAAGATATTCTATTGGTACTGTTATCCGGGAAAATTTTTTTTAATTGTTTCATGAACATTTGTTTTTTAATATATTTGTTTTATTATTTGATTTCTTTATATGTTCTTATATCTGCTCTTCTACTTGGATTTTTCTGCCCCTCATTCATATCTTCCACAATTTTCATAAGTTTCACATCTTTACTTTCCTTCAAGTCCCTTCTGTTCGAAGAGAACCGTGTTTTAGCCTATGGCGCTAGCAATTCTTAGCCCGAATGGCATTCTCGAATAGACCGAGGGGGTTTTAATTCCCGTTTTGTGGATATCCTCTGGGGCAACAGGTATCTGGTGGTATACTCTAGTTAGATCGATTTTGGAGAATATCTTACAACCTTCAAGATGCGTCGAAAATCTCTGAATATGTGGTATTGGATACCTGTCTGGTATAGTGATTGCATTTAGGCGTCTATAATCCCCGCAAGGTCTCCAGTCGTCTGAATTATTCTTACTCACCATATGTAGAGATTGTAGGTGTGTTGTGCTTATCTAATATTGTAATTTACTTGAAAATTAGATCTCTCCTGCATCAACAACACTACATAAATGAGTCGTTTATTTTGAAAGTGGTTTAAGTCCACTTTTACAACCAGGGCAAAAATTAATTTTAAATGGCTTATTTTACAGTTACATTTCGATTTTTACTAAAATTGAGAAATGTGACTTAAACCACTTTCAAAATAAACGGCTCAAATTTCTTTCTTCTAACGGGAATAGGGACCTCTACATGTCAAATTGTAAAAGTCTTGAATTCTTCAGTTGTACTCCAGTTGTCCAAAGGCTGTATTGAGCAAAATCAAATCAGCGGGTTAAATATTCCTGTCATTCAGTAATCCATTAAAAAACCCATTCATTAACTCGATGAAATTATTCTTTATTTTCCTCACGACTGACGAGGTGTATAATCTTTTGAAATGACATGAAAAGAATGAAAAACTATTTTCATTTATTAATTAAAAACCGGCCAGACGCCTACACAGAAAAGTATGAAAAGGATCTGCGCCAAGTACACATTGAAACAAAATGTTAAACCTTACAAATGCGTTTACTGCAACCAAGCTATTGCACGGATAGTCACGAGTCGCCACAAGGTGAAGATACTGGTGAGGACGAAGATCTGCAAATTCCAAGATCAATCATTTACTGAAATTCTAGTTTTGCAGCTTTGAGCTTGACAAGATCTAACCACCGAGGTTTAGAATACGGGAGTTGACCGTTAGTCACCATGTGGTGTTGGACCTTGTGCTGCACGGGTTGGTTCAAATTTGAAATTTGTGTTAGGGATGGAAATTGTTTTAGGATTTTTGTGTATTCATTCTCAATTACATGATCGCAGGGTATGGCAACAATAACCTTTGAAAGGTAACCCCTACTTGTTAGATTTGTAATTGGATCAATTAAACACTTGTTTTTAATGGCGAGCTCATGGAGGAAATCTGCACCTATTATGGGTTTACTGATATAAGCAATAACAAAGGGATGAATAAATTCGCGACGTAAGCCAAGATTTACTTTGAGAGGTTTGGTGCCATATGTGCGAATTGGTGTACCATTAGGAGCAGCCATAATTAGGTCGTGATTAGCCAGAGAATTTTTGAAAAAATTGCTGCGAGGTACTACAGATACATCCGCTCCAATGTCAATTGAAAATGAGAGATTATTTTCGATATCGCGTATTATTAGGCGGCGTGATTTAGAATTATTCCGCCTCTCCGCCGCATTCACTGTCGGGTTAATTTGTTTTTTTTGGTTTGTATCATTTTGTGGAGTCTTGGTATTGAAGCTGCAAGGACAAACACATTTCGTGGCGTTTTGCCCAAACTTTGTATGGTACCAACATACGTTGTTCTTGCGTTTCCATTACGACCTGCTATTTGATCTTGACCTACCGCGGAGTCGAAAATTCGATTTCTGAGATCGTTCCGCGTCTGATGGAAATACCCTGAATCATGCTTTTAAGTGATTCAATTTCTCTTTCTAATTTTTGGATATGACTATTACTGGAACTAGGTGTCTCAGTGCTATAGATTGAGGAAGTTGCTTTGCTAGCTTCATGAGCTTTGAATATTTTGTCAGCTAGGGATATTAGTTCAGCCTCTTCTTTATCCGCTTGTGGAATCAAGACTAGCCCCACCACTTCGGGTAGCCTGCGTACCCACAGCTTCTTTACTAACGTGGTATTGAATGTATCAGTAGAGCCTGCTAGCTGTTTAAGATAACTAAACGTTCTGAGGAGAACGCTCTTCATTCTTCTCTTCCCTTTATCTAAAAGTAAAAAACGTGGTCACAACGATATATAGGTATTTTATACGCAATATCTAGTCTTCTTTGCTCTATGGTCTAAGGTCTTATCGTAACAAATCTTTACCGCCTACAGCTTTTTCTGCACAAGCAAGAAGATATTAATATCAGAAACCATAAGAACGTTTAGGCATAGGTTAAGAACCGCGGCCCAGCGTGCCGGCATATGTTAGGAACCGCGGCCCAGCGTTTTTTTTTCTTACTAACTGTCATTCGTGGTCTGCATCTAGTGTTAGAATTCCTTATCCTTTTGCTCCTTTTACGATACGCCTTTTACAATTGCTCCTGTTTTGACTGTTTTTGCTCCTTTTACAAACCGTGCTGCTCCTTTTACAAACTGTGCCTTACTGCTGCTCCTTTTACGATACGCCTGTTACAATTACTCCTGTTTTGACTATTTCTGCTCCTTTTACAAACCGTGCTGCTCCTTTTACAAACAAGAAGAAAATGCTTTGGGCCGCGCTTCTTAACCTGTTCCAACGTTTATTTCACTTATGTCGATTTTCTACACTTTAGCTATTGCATTTTAATATACTAAAACTTAACAGAATAAAATAGCAAACAGTCCTAAGTATGTAGTTAACATAACTATTTTCCAATTTAGTCCCATTTCTTTAGTTTAGAAATATGTACAAGAAACGCATAAAGCCCACTTATTGCGTGGTATTTTGTATAGAAAAATTATACAACAATCTCCTTTAATACAATTTCACATACAAGTCCAAAAAGTTACGGGAATTTACAATTTACAAATTTATAATGTTAATTATTGAATAGATCAGGATTAAGTAAAGGGGTTCTATTTGTCAAATCTATCAGCAGAGCAGAGCAAAGTAAAACCGTCGTCATTAGCTTTTCTGATTTCAAAAATTATTATTTAAAATATTCAAAATTTGTCCTTCTCTTAAGCTATATAACAATTCCATGTCATCAATGCAATATTGATTTGATATTATGTCCTGTTGATTTTATGTGTTTGGAGAGACCCGATGTCGACTTTTTTTTTACGGTGCAGACAAAGCCCAGGGGATGTCCTATGATACTATGCACAGCTTCGGCGGAAAAGAAATTTGGGATGAAGAAAAGGTTGAGCAGAAGTGTCGGTGCACATTGGGCTTGAGTAACTTCGGTCTATAGTCAATGGGGAAAACAGGATGTTCCACATTTGTAAAGAACGATTCTCAAAACTTCACTGTCCTGGTAGGTCTTGTATCAAGGATGAAAGGATATAGACGGCTCGATGCGCGGACATCAAGTGTAGAAATTGCTCTGCAAGGAATCAGACCAGATCGTTAGAACAATGCCTTCAAATTTGATCCGTTTATTTATTCTCGAACTTTTTTTCAAAACATTTTTTCCCAAAATCTCAACTTCTATCCTCGAACACATATCATCATCACGTATCAACTATACGGCCTTGATCGTAAAAAATGAGAAAAAAACTCCAAGTGCCGCTATCTAGAATACCGTTAGGAATTCCTCTATACAATTTCTTGTTTGTCTCATTACATTCTATCACTGGACGCTTGGTCGGCCACTTTAACTGGGATCTTGAATTTGTAAAAGTTAATGTCAGATAAAAAAATAGCTAGCCCAAAGATTTATACAGGATGTCCTGGGTTGAGATGCTGATCCTTTCAAGAGGGATTCTTTGGCTCCTTGGCTTGTAAGAAAAAAATTCCAGGGAAGAGAGAGGTCCATCTACCATACCCATTGAGATATGGCGTCTTAAAGAAATTGTGTCTGGATTGGTGCCTACAAACACAAACTGAGTCATAACTTCGAAACCATTGGACGTACGGAAACCTAATTAGTCTTGTTTTACGGGTAATTGATTACTTTATTTAAATATCAACGTCATTTACGTAGATGTATCCACTCAACGAATATTGCTTT
This sequence comes from Dasypogon diadema, assembly GCA_006980735.1. Classification (NCBI taxonomy): domain Eukaryota; kingdom Metazoa; phylum Arthropoda; class Insecta; order Diptera; family Asilidae; genus Dasypogon; species Dasypogon diadema. The sequence continues at coordinate 25,285 of QYTT01079820.1, read as the reverse complement.
TTAAATGTGGAAAATGTGCTCTTTTCTCAATAGCAAAAATTTAATTTCCTTCGAAAACTTCCTCTATTATTTTTTGTATTTTTTTACATGAATGAAGTTGATATCCATATATGTAAAGGCTAATGAATTACCTGTGAAACTTTTGAAAAAAATTTACATTTACGTCTTGAAAGGAGAATTCTTATTTAGTAAACAAAAGTTTCATATAGCAACCCTCTAAAGGGTTTGGCCACTTCAGTTCATATTCTACCAAGATATTTGGGCTTTGCTAAAGTTCTTCTGTGCCGAATTTTATCCATTTACTTCGCGACCTGTTTTTAAAAGAACAAAAATTGATTTTGGAACTTAATGATTTCATATGGCAACACTATGAAGAAATTATTCAAATTAGTCCATCTTCGAAATTGATCTTCCCATCCGGATATCCGTCTATCAAATTTCAAATTTATAGCTCAAAGTGTTCTGAAAATAATGCGTGGGCGGACAGACGGATAGACAGACTTGCAGACAGACAGACATCTATTAGATGATTTCTTTCTTTCTCTCATTAATGACAATATAGTTTATTTCTGAGTATCATGAATATTTTTATGCGCTACAAAAGTTTGCTTAAACTTATAATACCCTATATTCAGGATATAAAAATGATAGAACACCCACACACACACAAGCATGGAAATATTGGAAATAAAAGCAAAAAAAGTGAATGTAAAACACACCAAATTAAACTAGTTTTAGGGAGACCTTTCGCTGTACAAATTGCCTGGAATATAAGTCTTTTAGTTTCCCCTTTTCGTAAGACGCTAATACCGGAACCACTCTTCTTATTTTGTGCATTTGAAATGCAATATTGTTTTTTCGAAAACTGACTGAAACATTATTTTCCGTAAAAATGTACAGAAAAATACTTTTGTCGTAAACAAATTTGTTTTGAACCCACATTTTATTCAAAAATCCCATTAGGAAAATTGGGCACTATTTTCTTATTTACTCTTCTTTCGATAATTTTGCAGTGGAAAACAAAAACCACTAAGAAATCTAAAAATTGTTATATTCGACATATCTCATAAACTGCAGAGCAAAAAAAGCTTCCGTATACAAATTTAGAATCATCCACGTTGGATCGGGCTCTGAGGGAATGACTCGGTCGCTCAATTTGGTTAATGCCTTTCGATTTCAAAAGGAAACTGCCGGAATTAGTGCAATGTCGTCACCAGATTAAATTACATTGAGAAATTTCAGACACTTTCCTTGGAGCAAAGATGTGTCCCCATTTGAGACGTTGGCCTAGATGAAAATGTAATTAATTAATTATCTCATCAGATATGAATTGTTGTGCGTGCGATGGTGAGAAAAACCATATCTGCTCTGCACTTGGTTGGAGGCAACGTCTCTCCGATATAATGGACGGCATTCAAAATGACAAATTACTCGACTTGTCGACTCCTCCAAACCAACCGAATTAAATTAAACATTTCAGTCACATCCCTTTATAAACATTAAACAGAAACCGTCCTTTGTACACAAGACTGTATGCCAGTCATCGGTTAATTCTTAGGTTCATTTGGGTATGGGAAGTGAGTGAATTTGAAAGTAAGACCAATTCAGAAGAAGTATCTATTGTCGAGCACACTTTGCTTTTTGTAGTGCCGGCTTTGTAGTATTACTTGTTATAATTACTGCCCTTCCAAAAGCAATTTATGGAGCTAAAAGCTTGGAAAGAGTTTCACAGAAATGCAATATTCGCCCCGGGGAAGTTTGTTATTCAAATGTAGACAACGTCACAACCACTTCAGGGGTAACTTGGAAGCATAGATAAGAAGCTGGTTCAGGTGTTTGCTTTCATTAACTTAGGTTACTTCCTTCGTTCGCTATTTGACTGTCGTGTGGTTTGGAAATTTTCAAATATTAAAGATATCGCACTTGATGCAATGCTAAAAAGATTGATGATAAAGATGCATTTTTTCTACCTTGGCTCTGGTTGCTATTTGCGAACTATACTCTAGTTTCTCTGAAAGCGAAGGGGTTTAAAGCTTGCTTGACGACCTAGCTGTCCTGGGCCCAGTTCGCGCAATTCCACGTCGAGGCAAAACGACACGTAAAATGTCGATGCTAGTTCGCGCAACTCGTTGCGTCGACAGAGACGTATCGTAAATTCGACAGGGTTCAGTGGACGCCACTTTAGGCGTCGAAAGGGCTGTTGTAATATATATAAAAGTAAATTTAGATTTTGCAAATACACATACATAAATTTAAGGTATGGCGTGATTATAAATACAACGCCAAAAGGAAATTATGTGCTAATATTAAAGCACAAAAACAAACGGGTGGTGGACCACCAGAGATATGTCATATACCGTAAACCGGGGCTACTTTGACATTGGGGGTTACTATGACACTTTTCAGGGCTACTTTGCCATATGGTAATTTGTGGATTAAACGTCCTGTTTTGTTTTTATTAGTCAGGAATTATGTGTTTTTCTTTGTTCCGGATTATTAACGAATAAATAGAAGATTGCAAGAAGATATAGGTCAGAAATTATAAAAATAAGATAGGAGGGCGAAAATATAAAAATTATAGTCAAGATGATCTCGACAAGGCTGTTGCGGAAGTGAAGTCAGGAAAATTGTCTCAAAAAGCCGCAGCAGAGAAACATAAAGTTGGCCGAATCACTATTTTAAATACTGACTTCGTGAATACCTTTGCTGCCAGCAATAACCTCACTAACAGGTTAGCAACAAATATGAAAACTCAACATTCATCTATGGGACGTCGCGAAATCACGGAATTCTTTGACAACATCAAGAAAGCAATAGAAGATGCTAGTCCCAGTAAAATTTATAACTACGATGAGACCAATATCACTGATGACTCTGGTGCTAAAAAGGTTGTGGTACCTCGAGGACAAAAACGCGTCGAACGAATTGAAGAACATTCTAGAACATCAATCAGTGTGATGTTTTGTGGCACAGCTGATGGGGAGTTGCTCCCTCCAATCGTTGTCTACAAATCGAAGAACCTTTACGAGAACTGGACAGGAGGGGTTCCTGGAGCCTTTTACAGTAACAGGAGCTCTGGTTGGTTTGACATGAACCTATTCGAAATGTGGTTTTTTAAAATTCTTCTGTCACACGTCACAAAACACAGAAGAACAGATGAAAAAGTCGTTGTCGTTGGAGATAACTTGGCTTCATATTTTTCACCAGAAGTCATTCAATCAGCGCAGAGCCACAACATCTATTTCACCGCTCTGCCAGTGATGGAAGCGAAACCGGAAGAGTCATAAATTCAAGCCTACTTAACTTTTATAAAGAGACAAGGGGTTACAGCGAGGACAGAGTGCGCCACAGACGAGGAAGAAAAGTTACTTCTAAACCAGGGCAGCCAATAAATATTGGCCGAGGAAAGCCTATTTTCTGCTTGAAACAAAAATTCATGAAATATATTTGAGACAGTACTCTTTGTCTATGTCCCATGAAAACTGTCTCCAGCTAGCTGCTGATAACTGCCCGTTGCAAGAATTACTAACCCTACAGCTAGCCTTATTGGCGGAGGTATAAATGTTGACCGGGAGCCTTCGCTTAAGTTAAGTTCCCCAAGGATATACATGAAGGCATCTTTAGAAAGGCGAAATCGTTTTGTGAACCTAGAAATTATTAAACATAGATAAAAGTGGAATAATATAACAATTTTCCATGTACTTACTCATTATGAGGTATTCACAAAGGATCTGAAGCATCGCGAACTGCCCGGCGTTCTATAGGAATTCGCCCATTCTCCTCGCAATTATCATTTATGAAGTATCTCCAAACTGACATTATTATTGATTGAAATTTCAAATTTTAAACACCACCCAAACTTCTAAATTTCACTTTTTAAAGCACTTTGTTATTGCAAATAAAAATGTACTAAGCCATGAGCAATGATTGGAAGGTCACTTGTAAAAATCCCTTTAGCGAACAAACACATTGCCATTCAATAACACTCACCGTTAAGGTTTTATTATTTTTCCTTTTAAAGATCTCGACACTTATTTACACTTTGCTGTCCAAATTTTTTAACTAGTGTTGACTCACAGCGGATTGTGCCTGATTATCAATCTTTCTAAGGCTTGAGCTTGTTCCAAGAAGAAAAGTGATTTTTAATGTCTCCCTACCATGGCTCTTGTAGGCTAAATGTGGTCTAGGGTTAATTAGCCTACACAGATTTTTAAAAATCCATAGAGTCTGCTTTTAATTCACCAATTTTATTGAGACCTAAAGTTTCACACGATTCCTACTAAATTCTGTATCAATTATTGTATTAGTGTCATTATGTGGTCCTTCGAGCCGGATCTATTCCCTCGGTCATTGTAAAGTCCCTTCTTTGAAGTTCCGATTTTTGCAATTGTTTTTCCTGTAAATACACAACCCTTGTGTATCGGAGCAGAAAATGTCGCGCGAAATAATACCTACACTGGCAGCATAGATGGTCACGTAGAGTAGTGACTAGATAGCCAATGCGACAAGCGAAGTAAACAGCTATTAAACAATCTATCTTCAATGCATGTTTGCATTTCAACCAATTATGCCCCCATCCACGCAACTAGCGACCGTCTATGAATATCGCTGGTAGCTGTGCTGACCACTTTGTTGTTTCATTTTGCGGAAATACAACAATAAATTCACCAATTTTATTGAGACTAAAGTTTCACACGATTCTTGCCTAACTTTCCCTAATTCGGCCGACCTGCTTCCAAAAACTTCCACAACTCTTAGTAAATAAGTTCTTATTATTATTCTTTATTTACTACATGAAATTTAGGTTAGTAAAAAAATAAACTAAACCTTACTACATGCCATTTCAGTTTGTTGAATTGGCAAAAGAAAGTATCCTCATCCACGTGGTCTTCCCTCGATGATAGTCCTATCTCGTGCAGCTTCTGGCTTTGAAATTAATTTTTACCCTTACTGTAGGGGTTTGATGTATTAATCACCAACTAAAGTTTTACTGGATAACTTTTCAATATTAAATTTTTGATATTAATTTATAACTTTTGCTCCGACTGTGTCTCTTCTGGCACGAGTATGGAAGAAGAAACCCGAAAAAAGCCCCTGCCAAGAACGGAAAAGGCAGCTCCCAAACTCCACTTCTTTCTGCAAACTCCCTTTTTAATGATATCGAATCTCGAGGATCAGTTCGAATACTGGATTAAATATTGGCTAAAGGACTAATCCATATAATCCAACATTTGCCATAACTGAAGTTCTTGCTAAATTTTTATTTTCCTACTTTTCTTGTTTTATACAATTTTTAAAATTTCTGAATTACAAATTACAAGTACAAATATTATTAACATAATTTGAATAATCGTTTATTATTTAATATTACTAAGAATAACTTGAGGTCTCAATTCTTTATTTCTATTTTCCCCCACTACAAAAATCTGAGTTTTTAAACAAGAACAAAAAGGTTGCATAAATTTGTTTAGTTTTCAATTAATTTTCCCAATAATTCAGCCACGAATCCTTCCAAGTACTGCTACGAGCGTTACACTCTGTGGTACTAACCTTTAACTGAAAACTGAGGCCAAATACCTGGGAATTCAACTGGAGTCCAAATTATGCTGGTGGAAAAAAACATAGATAACACTAAAAATAAGACCATTGCGTTTTATTTTATACAAAAAAAACTTTTCGCAAAAAATGGGGTATTGGCTGACGCAAGTAGCCAAGATCGTTGAGAAACAGTTCTGCGGATTTTCTCTCCTGTGTGCGGGTTCGATTCCTGCAAAGGGCAGTGTGATTTATTTGGACACCAATGGTTGAAATAATTCTACTAGGATGTTGCAGAGTAAAATTTTCGTTTAGGTAAATAAAAAAAGCTCCAGCAATGGAGTTGCGTAGAGATCAGATCTGTATGTCATACAATTATCTGAACACATCTCTCTTCAGTTGTAAAAATGTTTTTCTCTATCGCACGTCTAGTGGTATTCTTTTACAATTAAATCATTTTTTTAACTTTACACATTCTTTGATATTCCTCATTAAACTGGTTTGCAGCTCGCCTACCATCCTAGAATCCTTTTTAACTATGTTTGCGGGGATAGTGCTTTAAAAAAGACCGCAGAGCCAATCAAGCGATTTAAAGAGGACAGGGAGAGCGTTAAAGATAATGATCAAGAGGGATGACCGTCGATCTTAGTTAATGATGATGTCAACGCTCAGGGGACCTAGTAGAGAAGTTTGAATCCACGAAGTTATTGAAGGTGTTGGCATTCTATGCGGGTTAGCTCAATCAATTCTAATGGACAGTTTAGAATTGTCTAAACTTCCCGCCCGTCGGATGCCTAAAGTATTGCGCAAAGTTCACAAACTTTAAAGAAAGGGGCGGTTCGGTAGTCATTTTAAACAAGAATTGGATAGATCTTGGTAAATTTTATCGTCGATCGTCGTGGATGAAACCTGGATTTACCAGCATGATCTCGTAGGCAAAATGCAGTCTAAGAAATGGCTCAAAAGCAACGATATCTCGAAACCCAAAAACTCCAACAAACAAAGACTGAAATTTCTTAATCCAAAATCTCGAGTATTAAAGTATTGATGTTTAAAAATTTCGACGCTAATGATGTTTAATCTTGCAGTAGACAAAACCTCGATATCAAAAAACAATAGTTTATTTCGATTTCTAATCAGTCTTTAAAGAAGAGAGAAATTTTATTTCCCGAATTTAACTTTGCTTACTCCTCATGCTTCTATATTTATCAATCTTTAAATAAGGGAATTTTGTTAATCTTCTCCTTCTATGATTTCTGAGTGGACACTCAGCATTCCGTGGTAGGTTGTATGCTCCGGGTCCCCGCAGTTATGCCAATGTTCTTTAGCACCCAAAAAAATTCAAAATGGACCACTGTGTCCACAAAGTTATGACAGTCGTTGACTTTTTGAAAGAATAAAAGATCATCACAGTTTCCTATTATGAAGGTGGGCTAAATAAAGAGAAAGTGGAATTGATACAAAAAAACTAGACAAGCTTTATGAAGGAATTCTTTTCCACCTCGAACACATTCCGTTCGAGTGACAAGGGGAATTTTAAGATGATTCCAATGGGAAATTTTGTGCCATCCCCCTTATATCCTAGATCTGGCCTTGTCTGATTGTTTTTAAATTTCCAAATTAAAATCAAACTTGAAGGGGGAAAGGTCTTTGTAAAAACATGGTTCTAAAATAAAGATTCTTCTTTCTATAGACAAGTCCTAGAAAAATGGGAATACCAGTTCAAGAAATATTTGGTATACAACGGAGATCATTTACTCTTGGAGGTCTGTGGCAAAAGTTGCTAAAATTCGGATACCAAAGCAGTCAGGCAGTTGTTGGGTTTTATGTAAGCTTTACAAACTTGATGCTTTAAATAAGTTTGTTTTGTTTTGTCACTCCATATACATTCAGAGCAGAGTTTATTATATACATATATCTGAAAATGGAGTGAGACTGGCTACTCTAAAATTCCAAAATGACTGGCAAATGATAGGACCAGTAAGAATGAATTTACCTGGCTCCAAGTTTGAAAAGAAAATGACAAGCTAAGATCCTGAATTTGGATTAGGTAAAATCGGAATAGAAGTATTAGATTTTGGGCAGATAAGTGGGAGATGTAAATGAGAGGAGATCTCAGTTTAAAAGTCATCTCGGCTGTGGCTAATAGTCTTTCAATGGCTAGTAGAGTTAGAATTCCAAAGCAAGTTCTTAGGTCCCAGGTGGTTTCCCTGTGGAACACCAGAGCTAGCTGCAAGTTCGAAAGACTTTACGGTTCCTAAGTAGGTTCCTAATGATAGTCAGTTAAGTAGCATGTAGGAAAACCGTAGTTGTAGAGTCTTACTAAATTCTGTACCAGCGTACAATAATTAGTGTCATTATGTGGTCCTTCGAGCCGGATCTATTCCCTCGGTCATTGTAACGTTCTTTTTTTGAAATTCAGATTATTGTAGTTGTTTTTCCTGTAAATACACAACCCTTGTGAATCGGAGCTGGGATTGTCGCACGAAATAATACCTACACTGGCAGCATGGCTGGTCACCTGGAGTAGTGACTAGATAGCCGCTACAACAAGCGAAATTAACAACTAGTAAACAATTTTCAATCTTCAATGCATGTTTGTATTTCAACCAATCACACCCCCATCCACGCTACTAGCGACCATCTATGAATACATGATCGCTGATAGCTGTGCTGACCACTTTGTTGTTTCATTTTGCGGAAATACAACAATAAATTGACGATAAACACACCTACACGAGACTATTCACGCTCTAACGTGCAAGCACCTTTATACTGTACAAACGGGATCTATCAAAGGATCATATCAAGGAAGAAACATCAACCATGGCGGTTTCGGAGATATTATCGAAAAGATTCAAACTTGTGTAACAATTTAACATAGTCCTAAGGGATGGCACGTATTATACTGCTCTAGTCCGAAAATATTTTAATGGGAACAATTTTAGTTTCATCAGGATTGTTGTAAATGTTTTTGATGGGTTGTTTGCTCAAAACGGACCAGAATGGTATTGAGAAACATTCTGACCGGCAACAAAGTGCTTCGAACTGCAATGGTGTTTAAATATGTTTCCCCAGAAAAAAAGATAATAGTTATTACAATACATAGATAACAGTATTCCTGCAGCGGTAATTCTGAAATAATATTCGCAGTTTCTTTTTACTTTTCACTCAAATTTTAATATTATTGTTATCTCAGGCGACAAAGCATATATCACAGCAGAATAGATTAAATTACACTATTCCAGCCCAGACCAATTTTCAAGTCTGCCTAGCAAAAACATTGACCTTCTCCAACAAGAGATAGTTTTGCAAACTGTATACGATAATAGAACAACCCCAAAGTGGCAATAAAACCATTATAAAAACTTATTCGATTTCGATTTATCTCAGTCAAGAAGTCGTTTATTCCTGGTGTTGAACGAAAGAAAAAGGCGGATGTCCCTAGGGTGTGTTTAAGAAGAGAACTTTTGAGAGATTTTTATTACTTCAAAAGCTTAAGCACCCAAGTAACCACCCGCAAACCAAGTCTTAGAATTGTTAAATTCAAATGGGCAATAAAAAATTCGCCTTTACTCAAATCATCTTGAACGTCTTTCTCTGCCGTCCGGGGGTAAACTGTGCCAATTATTTCAAAGGAAATGATTTTATGGAGACATCCTGTATGATTCTGGTGGAACAAATTTCCTAAATTGTCCACAAATCGTAAGCAAATTAAGCCACCAGAGATCTTTGCTAACGTCCAGGCAATTTTATCTCGTCTTACTGGTCATTTAGTAAATGACCATTGGGAGCCATTAGGGTACGCTGAGCTATTAACTGTCGTGTTGAGTGCGGTGCATGTTCAAAGAGGACAACAAAGGAGGATCCAGCCAGACTGGTAACTGGTCAAGGTAAACCAATGCCGCAGAAAACCAAGGAGGCCGGTTAAATTGTTTGTTTGCTTTCGAGTTCATTAGCCCGCCCTAATCGCTCTGATAATTAAACCCTTTCCCGCTTAATCGACGAAAATGTAACCACGACCCACTACACTTTGTGCTGGTTAAATATCAAAATACTCGACAATTTCTTACAAGTTGCAAACTTTTCAGTCTATGAAATCTTTGCGTAATGAAAATTTATAGCAAATGGGGAGATTAGGGAGTTAACAGGGGATGTTACCGCTGTGACGTCTCCTTCTTGGGGAACATGTGATAAATCTTATTATTCTCCAGCAACCCTTTAATGTCTGTAATTAAATCATTTGCTCCCTTGATCAGGAATTCGAAGATTTAAATGTTTGCTGTTTGCTTGACAAATGTAAGACGGTTTTCTTTTTACAACCAACGACTTATCCACTTTTTAAACACTGCCAGGGTTTCTTAAGATTTACTAACGTGTGCATTAACTCATTTAATTTACCATATGTTGGCAGCAGTTAGCAGCTTGGAGGAATGTTCATTCGGGAATATCTACTCCAACCGGAAGTGACTAGTTATGCCATAAATTAAGGTTCCCGAAAACCACAACTCTGAGCACAATTTAATAACCGGGAAAATAATTTATAGACGTCACCGAGAAGAATTCTATGTCCAAACAGATGAGTTTCCTCCTAAGGGAGTAGTCCCACTCTGTAGTCTGGTGTCATCCTTTTGCAGAGGTGAAGGGGTTGAACGCATTTAAAATAAACGTATCGTTGTTGGGTTTTGGTAATTAAATGTAGACGCTTTCGACCTGTAAAAGGATCCCTAAAAATAAAATTAATTGAGTGGCCAACAAGCGTGCATAGAATCGAAAAGGACTTGTACTAATGTAGAAAATGGAGGGGTAGAACAAGAGTTTCGATTTTTAAATTTACGTGATTAAAGAGTGTCGTTTTAATGGATGAAGTTACATTTTTTGAATTTTTAGTAATACAAAACTAGTTAATTTATTATCTTTAAGTAAAAAGTAGGATCCGAAGTTAAGAAGTTCAATGGAAACTCTCATTGATAATTTATAAAAAATAAATAGTTAATATATGAAACTACAGTATGTCCAAAATTAGTCTTCCTGTGACGTTATCCTGTGATGTCCTTGTGAGAAGTTATAGAAGATAGAGTAAAGGATGCTTTTTGTTCAGTAAACGAGGGGTTCTCACAGTCTCCTGTTATCATTAAATCGTGCGGATCCAGAGAAGGCAATTTCAATAATCAATCCAAGATGCTAAGATGTGAACTACAATTCCGAAACGTGAAGGGCTAAGGGGAAGTTCAGTCTCGAACGGTGAACTGCAGCCTTCCGCTTTCATTTAGGTTTGTTGTGGTAAGCAGGCTCTTCTTTTCTAGCATCAAAACATGGCTCTTATGACCTATTATGGAAACTAGTTTAAAAAACTACAAGAGGTGACGAAATTAATAAAAGCTTATTTTCCCTTTTTGGTACCGTCACGATTAAAATATTTAGCACGAATGCTTCAATGATGCAAGACGTAACACAATTTCAATTGCATCAAACATTTCTCTCGGGGATCAATGTGAACCCACAACGGACTTATCGGGGACAATAAGTCCCGAAAATATTGGTGATGCCATAGAGATCGAACTCCAAAAGGATGAAGGTCAATTAAAATCACCATCACTAGGGCCGAACAAGTCTGATAATGACTTCTAAAGATTTGCCCCAGGAAAAGGTTTCTCTCAGGACGAGAATGAAGTAGATAATATGATTTTTCTCATGAGAAAGCACAGAAAACTGCACTACTCTCCATAAAAGCGAGAAAGTAGAAGGGTCTGAAGAAATGGACTCCCTCTAATGACTTTGATCTAGGAGAGGTTCAACCAAGGGCTAAGAAACAGAGAGCAAGTCTCCCGGCACAAATGTCTAAGCACGGAC
>QYTT01079819.1:0-25910 GCA_006980735.1 Dasypogon diadema | reverse complement strand
TTTCACTATAGAAAATGGTAAAATTCAAGTAACTATTTTAATATTTAATTAATCCTGTGTATAAAAGGAATATTTGTTGGTAATTTCGTCTAAAAATGACGAGCGAAATAGTTGAAAGGCAACCCACTTATATAAAGTTCTGGTAACACTTTTCGCCACATGTGAAATACCTTTTTGTCATTTAACTTATAATTCGTAATCAGAATTTTTGTATAGTATATAAGTACTTGTGATATTCTCAATAAATTTAGTTCTGACTCGACCCAAAATTCGAGAAACTAAAAGCCGCATTCCGTGACTTTGAAGTTTCCAAAAAGTGATAAATTTGGGGAGAAGCATTTCCTTATAATTTCTTGACTCCCTTTTGTTTGATTTTTTATGACTTCATGTTCTTCGGTTTAGTAAGATTGATGCTCCTTTGACAGTATTGGATTACAGCTAAATTTCTAAAAGAAATACTTCAAAGCGTTAATATATCCTGTAACAAGAAAATGTTGGGAAAATCCAGCCCAGTAAAATTAACTATTTTTTAGTCCCTTCAGTTTACAATCAGATGGGTGAAACTGACTATATAGTGGTTATAAGCAACCATTTTATGTTCCGGGCTTTTAACTAGTAGGTGGTCACAAGTAAACATGTATTAGTCAAAATTAACTATTTTGTAGTCAATTCAAATAGTTAGAAGTAACTATACTTTTTGTAGTTAAAATCAACTAGTATAATGTTGTTCCCAGTTTCAAACATGAAAATGGTTAAAAAATAGTCATTTTTTAACCATTTTTTCTCTGGGTGTAGGCAAATAACATATAAAATGAATACTTTAGGTAAGAATCCATTGATAAAGATTTAATTAGCTCGGTGAACTGAATTTAAGGGAAAGAACATTATGGAAACTTTATATTTGTTTGCTTGGTTAAATAAATTGAATTGAATTGAATTCTGACGCACTATAGAAAACACCAATTTGCAAAGATATAGTGCAATTCTGTCTGCTCCTAATTTATTTCAGAAGATTAATCAATTCAACTTAATAAATACTAAAGCGATCCTCATATGCTTCAAATCAGACGTTCGTGCATCATCAGACATGACATATTGTAACAAAAATAACCAATGATCACATAGGGAGTCAGCAACGTCTCAAACTACGCCGTTGAATTATTCAAATTGCACCAAGATTTGCTGGAATCAGATCGATTTGCAAGTGTGCAAAAGTTTAATTCCCAGAAATAAATTGACCTTTCTTGCTAAAACAGATTAAATAAAAATAAGTGAAAACTTTGTCGGTTTAATAAATAAGCACAAGGAGTGACACATGCGACAATACACGTAATTCGCATTTTTTCACATCCAATTTGAATTTCTATGAAGCGGTTGCTCCTTTAATTTGCTTTGACGTGATGCCCTCATTTTTTATGTATTCTTTCTTTCAGGCGATCACCCAAGATAAGCAGGACTTGAGAAATATGTATGAGTGCCCCATGTATAAGACAAGAACCAGAGGACCCACATATGTTTGGACATTCAACCTAAAATCCAAGGACAAACCAGCCAAATGGACTCTAGCCGGTGTGGCGCTTTTGCTTCAAGTTTAGAGCTCGTGGTAACAGCACGAGATATTAATGCACTGCATAAGAAAATATTAGTGATATTTATGTGAACTTTTGCTTTCAAATAAAATAAAAAATGTACAAACTAAGGAATTTAATTTAAAAAAATGTCTAAAAATGCATAGGGTTCAAAATAATTGATAAATATCTTCAAATACTGCAGGGTAATTTTTATTTTCTCTCTCAAATTAAATGTAAAAAAGAAAAGTGCAGGCATAAATAAAGGATAGTGAATTCATTTTATTCTACCTCTTCTAACAGAGATTTATTGACGTTTTTAAGTATAGATTTTATTGTTTATTTTACACGTTTATTGATGTCAAAATTGTTGTCAACATTTGAATATTTTTTTTTAATCAACACTTTTCTTCATAATTGTTTAGTGCTTAGTTTTTTTATTTCATTTTTTTTATAACAAAAAATTTTATTTATGAACTTTAAGTTTGTAAAAGTTTGTAGAAAAAAAAACTTGTATGATACATTAATGTGCCATGTATTTCCCCAACCTCAAATCCACGTCAAAGAAGGTAACAGGAGTCGTTGAAAATCAAGCAAGCAATTTGTCTCCAAATTTTCGCTAAATCGCAAACACCATCTACGAAACAATTTTAGAGAGATATGAAATAAAGTAATAAGTTCTGTTTTGTAGTCCCATATCAATTATAACCACAGAGTTTGGCGCCGTGAAATATAAAAAATACAAATAGCTCTTAGAATACCTGTAAACGTAGTGGCAGCTTATTTTCCTTTTTATTTAAATTTTAGTCGTGGCTCTGTTTATTTATACTCAGATTATGTCCTATACGAAAATACCAAAGAACATGCTATGGATTCGAACCGGTCTTTTGAGATTTCATGGCTCTGTTGACCCAAAAAAGTCACAGCTAATAATGGTTAAAATTAAGGTGGGTGATATTAGCTGTGTTCTTACAATACATATTATTACTTATATTATCACTTATCTCATTTATATTATTGAATCGCTAGATAATGATCAATTGGTGCTGCTTGCTCTTCTTGATTCCGTTAGACATGTCAGGTTACTATCTAAACTGCGTGGGTATTTTGGCTTTTCCACCTATGCTCTAGAGCTTGTATAGAGTTTTGTAGCTGATCATAGGCAACGGGTTAAAAGTGGATGGTGAACTCTAATCATCGCTCGTACTCTCCCCGGGGCATCGCCCAGGGTTCTGTACTCGGCCCTCTGTTATTTTCCTTATTTATTAATGATCTTCTTAAAGTGTTTGTTAACGTCTGTGTTCATAGATATGCTGATGATGTGCAGGTATATCGTAGCAGATCCTTGGGTCTGATAGAGGATTGTGTGTTTGTATGAACAAGGATTTTTTGTGGATTCAAGAATGTGCTAAATTAAATGAATTAATACTCAATCTAGAAAAATATGTTAGTATAGTAATTTACAGACATGATTTACATTTAACTGTTTTTCCGTCTGGATTATATATCCAATGTTATTAATAATGTGTTTTGTGGCCTTCATAAATTGAGATTTTCTACTGGTTTGCTGTCCTACATCATTTTTGTTTGGTTGACTGGTTTATTCTGGACTTGATTCTAGCTTTCATAGATAGTTAGCAGTTGCATTCAATGACATGATTTGTACATTATCCAGATAATATTATTATTATTATAAGGTTGTGGAAAATAAGAAACCTGAATTATTGGTAGGTACTACGTAGCTCAGCACCCCTGACTACTACTACGAAGAAGTTAATAAGCTATTACGCTTGTAAAGAAGGAAAAAAATGTGTATACATATATATATATAAAAACTTGAGAAAGTTTTCCACTTGTTTGTTCAAATTCCATAAAAGGCAAAAAATTTTGGGTGATGCGAATTGCTAGCGAAGCAGCAGCATTTAAAAATTCTGGAGTGTTTCGATTTCGATGATAAGGAAATCTCATCAGCATGGCTAAAACCTAGTCCATCTAGCTGCCGGCTGCGAAATTTTGTCTGTTTGCTTGTCTGTTTGTCCGGAATAAACTCAGAAACCGTTAAACTCACAAATATATAACTATTGTAGGATTACAAGGTTTACGTAGCAAACCAATTTGCACTTTGCTTCATCTTTATAGCCACACGAGTTTTGGAGAAATTGACGAAAATGATAACTATCTAAGGGACATAAGGTTGATTTACAGTTGGCAGCGGGAGTGCGTTAAGAACAAAGCGAACGGTTGGCCACACTGGCGGTGGTTTTGGCGGTTGAAATGTGTAGGGTGAACAAGGTAGTGAGGGGTAACAAAAGCTGATCGGAGCATACATGCACCACTCGACTCGATTTGTAGTTCTTCTACGTATCGCTACATCAGAAAAATTTGTCTATCGTTTATGTCTGTTGTTTACTTTCATTTTTTGTTACTGATAATAATAGTGTCGTCGATTTGTGCATATGATTAACCTCTGTAGTAGTAAAGGTAAAACCGACTGACTGACATGTTCGGCTGAGGTTGGGAGCCACCTATCCTAGAAAAATGAAATTTGGAGAATAGATTCCTTTTATAATTTAAACATCCACTAAGAAAGGGTTTATAAAAATTCTAAGAATCAAACGCAGGCACTCTTAAGGGAATGAAAAGAGGTAAATATATTTTTGCGCTAGCCAAATTAAATTGGATGGAAAGATTATTAACCCAACAGAACCAGGACTCAACAATAGTGGCAACCGTCAAAGGCTTGATAGCGAGAATATATCTAGATATTGTCCACATCCAGGATAAGCCGATGAAATAGTTATGAAAGCATGATAAAATTGACCGCCGCTGCCGCTATTAATGATGTGTTATTGAAATCGTTTGAAGGTACAGAAATGGTATACAAATCGATAGACTCTGTGGTATGCACAGATGACGCTGTCCACTATTCAATGGAATTCCTAAGCATTTTCAAGCCACCGGATCTTCCAATTTATACACTTATCCTGACAGCGAGTGCTTTAGTGTTGTTATTGAGGAATCTGCAGCCACCGAATCTTTGTAATGATATTAGACTAAAATTCGAGACCGCAATTTTGACCGGATTACTATAAACATGTCTCATAGACAGACGACTTAAGGGAGGACTCATTCTCACGTGGATAGTTTTACGTAGCTCGAAATCTCACCCAGCAGCCGGCTTATCCTGGAACTGGAATGAAAGGTTGGTAACGTTTGTCCTTTAGAAAGATATGTTTTTAATTATGGTGTTAGAAATTTACAAACATACTTCGAATCCATGCAGACGAAGTTGTGGGCAACAGATAGTTTTTTATGAAACTTCAAGAGATTCTAAAAGGACGCCGTTTATTCCACTAAGCTACAATGAGTACAACCAGAGATATGGATTTTTAAATTTATCGGAACAAGCTAAAATTTGCAAGTTTGCTTTTGAAATTTCGAAATAGGTACGACATTTTCCAAAAACTATGGAAGCGGCAATTAATATTTCACGGAAATGGTATTTTAGTAAAGCGAAAAAGTCGATTTTGTATGGAATGACCCGTATCCTGCTTCAAAGTATGATTGTAAATGCTTGTGTAATATATGAATAGTTATCCACATTGAAATTGGCACGTAGAAAAGCACACCAGTAATTAATTAATTGCATCCAATTGCTTTCTAAAAACAATTCGTATTAGTGTACAGCTGTTAGCAACAAACTTATAAAAACTAAACTGAAGCAAATCCATCATTATCAAGCGCAGAATATTTAAAGAAATCAACAATATGTCAAATTGCAATTTCTAAATAGAGGCCCCATACAAATACAATTCAAAATTCTTTTTAAACCATTTCTTAAAGTCGTTATTTTAAAATTATTCGTCGTTCATTGAATCTCAATAGTGGTGTGCTATTTAAAATGTTTTTATCTTCTGTACGATCATATTACACTGTAAATTTCATAGACGCCTATCATCAACTCAACGTCAAGTAATGCCAAAGAATATGACGATTATTCCATTTCGACTAAGAGCAAAATATGCGACCTCTTATCATGACCGGTTCGTCATAATTCGCCGCCGTGAAGGGAGATAATGTCCTTAGCGGAACTCGGGCGGGAACAGATTCATCTTTTTCTTCTCTGTTTGCCTTCTTCTCGTTAACTTTTATTATTCTGTCTGAAACCAAATCAATTCCAGCCTTAAGAGATAAGGAGATGCTTATGATGTTCAACGTCGACCGCATGATCTCAAATCGCCAGTTTGCCATCGCACTCTGTTGATGACATTGCGATCGAAACAGTTTACACATGAACGCGTTTAGATTTGCATCCAATCTGAATATCTACATAAGATTCAAAGAATTTTGATGAAAAAACGTAGCAAAAATTCGCATATGTACATAACACGGGCGGGACGTATTGTAATTGAATAAAGATTAACAAGTGATCAATACATTATCAATTAGTGACGTCACCGGTATCTAGATTCGACGTAATTTTTAGTGCACATAACGCCAACCGATGCCTGTATTTGCCCGGTGAGGAAGTGAAACGCAATATCCAGACTATCACCTTCCTGTCAATCAACGATCGGGAGAAGATATAAAAAGTTCGAAGATCCCTGGTCTCGCGTACAGTTGAGATTCCAGAGCCGTTTGTTAAAAGTTTACGATCACCGGATTAAGATGAAGTTTATTGGCTTATTTCTGTTCCGTAAGTATCTTCTGATTTCTGACTTTTCCGTTGTCGCTGATTTTGATCGATTTTTTTGATTTCAATGCGATCGGGATTTTAGTGTTTGTACTTTTGTACTCAGTTCGGATTTGACTTGTTTTTGGTGACTCAATCGAGTGTTTACTAACTTTTGCTTTGAGGTGCAGTGCTATAATATTTTAAAACTTACAGTGCATTTTTGTTACTCGAAACCTAAGGGGCAAGTAGATAAGAGGCCACCTAAACAGAAATTGTTTTAGCAGTTTCGTTGACGAGTCCGTAGTGCATGCGGGAGTGGAATGATTATTATTCTTGTGCTCTTGTTACTTCTGTTTCGCTCATTTTATTATCAGTTAGTGTTGATCACATATTCTTACCTAGTATGCACTATGCACTATGCCCATGCACTTAGTTATTCAGTTATTCACCCTTTTCATGACTCATGGTGAAAATTGCCTCCTTATCCATTGTGACTGAGAAAAAGAAGCAGAGATAGCAGCACGGCATTGCAAATTCTAGTGAAAACCGGATGACGCTGTAAATTCATTTCGATGCATATCGTGTTAATGTGAAAACTTTCGTTTTGACTTTGTGCAACTGAGGATTTTGATGAAATACTTTTTTCTTCTTCACCCTATATTCTATCGGTTTTTTTTCTCAATTACAAGAACAATATTAACAATTTTTCCGAAAGTTGCACCTCATAAAGTTGAGAATTTTACCTGATTACAATAAAAATTATTTTTTATTTTGTCGTAATAAATTATAGATATCAGTTTTCAAATGAAATGAAGTGAAAAAGTTACAATGCAATAATAAACAACAACTTTCTTCGCGCAAAAAAACAAAAAAGGCTGTTTTCAATTTCTATTGAAAACATTTCTAAGGCCGGCCATACACTATGGACTTTTGCTCCAAATTTACCTGATCGTTCAAGACGGAGCAGTTTTAGGATTTAGTTGAAGCTGTCCCCTCAATACAGAATTTTGTTCCCAGTTTTGTTCGATAAAAAATATAGATCGGACTTTTGTTAGTAGGAACCAATAACAAATCGGAAAGAATGAGACACGAAACTCCCACGTACTTCAGTTTTTTCAACGATTTGGGTAAAATTTCAAGACTAGTTAGAAATTCTTCCTTCCAAACTTGACTGACTGATTTTACCCACATAATTCAGATTTTTACTTCATTCTCGGAACGATCGAGTAAATCTAGAGCAAAAGTCTACAGTATGTGGTCACAAGCAGAATGTTGAATGTTTTGACCCAGCGAAACCAGTGCAGGTGGACTTTTGTTTACCTGACCCTGAGAAGATCCTCAGTGTAGTTGAACTTTATCTAATGTAGGCACTGAACTAAAGAAATTATTAATTTTTCCACACATGCAAACACATTTATTTATTAACTTTACAATCGGAACTTTATTAATCTTCTCTCCAATTATATAATTTTTGATTTAGAAATTCAAATTTAAAGTAAAATTTGTTTTATTGATCGGTGAAAATTTTCTTTAATTTTACAAAGCTGTAGTCCCAATTCAGTAGCGAATTTTATTCAAAAGACAAGTTTTGTGTTCAGCGGAAAATTAAAAGAAAAGAAGCCCCTCATCTGATAACAATCGAAGAAGATCTTAGAAGTCCGTCGTTTTACGGATGTAAATTTACTTTCTCCTTTTAAATCGGAACGGATACTTATCATTCACTTCGTTCTTAATACTATTGGAAATCCTCTGACGGATTTTTTTTAGTTTGAAAGAAGCAAATATAAATCTTGAGCGCATAATATGATTATTATATTTTATTAGGATACAAAATTAATAATAATTTATTACTATTAGTGAAAAATTAGATAAGGAAAATGAAGGTACTTCTCTTCTAATAAGAAAAGACTATTTTATCTAGCTCGTATGAGTGCATAAAAAGAGATAGACTTTATTTGAATGGCACAGCTTTAGTGTTTTTGAAATTAACGATAACAACCACTGTAATGTAATTAACCAACAAAAACATTATAACAGTGAACGTGTCGATATATTTCAGACTGCCCGTAAATTACACACAAAATTGAAAGATACCAGTGATATGATAAAATCCACCTAATGGATAGAAAAATGAGTTATGAGTTAAGAACGGATTTAGGTACTTGACAATATGTACAATAATGTGGAATAAGTCAAAAAGTTCCAAACAAATTTTTAATCGGAAAAACATACCTACACGGAAAATAAGTTCAAGTTAGAAAGAAGAAAAATCTGTATAAATTCAAAAGGATTATCTTAAGAGGACTATCCGAATTTAGAAAGTTCAAAAAGTTTCAAAAGTTTCTCACATCGATTCAAAATCTGTGTCCTTTTCAAACGAATCGAATGATTTTTGTAATATAAACAGAGAAAAGGTTTCTCGTTGAAAAGGAAATTAATTTCCGCCCTTTTGTTTTCATTCCCCCTCCGCTTCCTGCCTCTCTCTCCCTCCCCCCCCTCTTCTACATATGTATACATCACTGAGACGAATATATATAGAGGAGGTGTCCCATACAAGTTGGCTTCAAGAAAATGGTACAAATTTTTGAAGTCGATGTATTCATCTCTTTCGATCTTTACAGTCAAACTGAACTGTAATCGAATTCTAGATATTGTTCAGTGTTAAGTAAATCCAAATATATATATATTTAAAAAAGTAAATGTTCTACATTCCAAATTTACGTTCGAAAAAATTTTTAGAATTTATTTTCACTCAACCCTATCTTTTTTTCATGCTCTACAAAAAAAAAAAAATCCGAAAATTGAATCACATTTTAAATTTTGGCGCCTGCTCCTACCGTCAGTATGGCATAATACATGCAGAAAATTGACAGATATAGACCGACTATACTCTAGTCTTTTGACGGCGTTGTTAGGCGGGATATTTAAACAATTAATTTTGGGTTTTTAACGACGACAAAATTTAGAGTTTTAAACGCATATATTTATAAAAACGGACTAATAAAATTTTTTTGTTCCACACACACAATTTTGTTAAGCAACAATTACAGTAGGACGAACCGAGAAACGATTGGGAAATTTATGACGCACTTCTAAACTTATGTAGAAATTTGTGCCATTTTGCAGGCACATTTCTTCTATCTCTATGGTATACATACATACATATATTGTATATGCTCTATATTTATATTGTAACACCTCAAACCCAATTATTTCTCCGCCGCAAGTGCTGTTAAATATAATTCATGGTTTATTTACAAATTATAAGTTATAAACAATGGATAAATTCCATTAAAAAAATATCACCCTTTTCAGTAAAGCCAAAAGTCTAACCCAATACAAAAAACTTTACAAATCAATATAACGCAGGGTTTTACAATAAGAGATGCCTAATTGGGTCCTCTGTTCAATGTTATTAAAATTATAACACTCACATTAATGTTCAAATTATAGCAGTCATCAAAATTACTTTATAATTTTGCTCAAATTTAAGAAGAAAAAACAATATTTGAGTTCAATGAAATTAGAATTTTATAGTATAAATTTACATGCATCACAATTATTTAATTTTCATAGAAATATCTAATTTATCAATCGATACATAAAAAGTGGAAATTATATATATATTTATACACTATACGGTATGCGATTTCATTTGTGTGACTATGCACCATCTTGAAAACATCGAAATAGACATATTCTACCAAAAGATGAAATATTAGAATTTAGAAAGTTAAATAAAAATTTTGAAAGAATATTTCGGCTAAAAATGCACATCATAAAATTCAAAATTCGGTTTTATTGTTTTTCAATATATTCTCCGCGATAATCGATACATTTTTGCATTATTTTTGAACCAATTTTCATAGCATTTCAAATCGTTGACCACGTAGTTTATTCTTCACGTACGGGAACAAAAAAAAGTCACTGGGTACCAAGCAGCATTGTACGGTGGATGACTCATCAATTCAATGTTTTGATCACTCAAGTATTGAGTGGTTTGGGCTGACGTGTGAGAGCTCGCATTTCATGGTAAAAAATGATCCTGCGTCGCTGGTTGTTTTTATACTTATTTTTTCAAAGCCTTTTGGCAAACAAGTGATTGTATACCATTCAAAATTGACTCTTCTACGATCTTCTAGTAGCACTGTAGCCACATGTCCATTTATTTCCAAAAAACAGCCGACTATTTGCTTCAAAGTGCTTCTTGAGTGAACAACTTTTATTGGGTTTGGTTGATTTTGGAAGATCGATAGAGTCGATTGCTGTTTACTTTCGGATCCCAAAATTCGTCACCTGTATAGATATTATACACGGCCTCTGACGCACCACAATTTTAATTGTGATCATTTATTTGCACTACCAGATCAAGATTGTGGTATCCCATCTCACGGTATGTCACATGACGATCGCCCATTATCAGTTCGCGCACAGCATCGATGTTTTCTCGCATAACAACCGTTTTTGGAGACCTTCTTGAGATTCACTAGCCCAGTGATATACAGTGGTTTTAGATGGTGCTTCATCGCCGAAAGCGAAATGAATTGATCGATGCACTTTTGTTGAGATACTCCATGTCAAAAGTCGTAGTAAATCATCGCACAAGAATTCTCAGGAGTTAGTTCTTTTATACAATGTGCCTTTGTATATAACATCTTCAAATACATATGTGCGCATTATATAAGACTTGTAGTTTGGTAAAAGAATTCTGGTGTCTTTGAATATCTCTTTAAATTGTTCTTTTATTTTCCTTTCATCATCATCTTCACCGAATACGGCAAACCTAGCATGATCTTCGGTGTCTACATAACTATTGGCGTCATTGCATGTCCCCCATATTTTCTTTCACAAGGAAATTATTACAAATTATATGAGAGAGAATTTTTAGTTCAAAATCCACATCAAAATTGATCTTGTCATTTATTTTGCTATTAAAGCAGCTGAACGCAAGATGATGGCCACGATAGTGGATATCATTTTGGAAAACATCCCAGTTTTCATATATATATCGGCTACGTTATGATTTACAGAAGACATCTCTCAAGCCAAAGCAAAGTTTTGCAGATGATACTACCTTTGATTTTGCTCATCCATTTGAACCAGTTGCTGACTTCCACGAAAATACCACTGCAATAATCGAGCAGACGTGTTTGGATTACTCAAAGACGACCCCGAACAGATATAAGTTAGGGCTAGAATCTGGCAGAGGTCTAGCTTGCCCGATTTCTATTAAGGCCCTAATAGGACAGTCTGATCTGGCGCAAATTCGAAATGTAACGGTGTCGTGAGTTCGAACCCTACCGGCTAATAGTTCTGGCCCAGATCGGGGTCTCTGACATGGCCCAGATAAATAATAAATAGTTTTGTATGGCCCTGATTGACATTTTTTGGTGCGGCATAATCTTATACAGTACATATGTAACATGTAACTAAACATTTCGTATAATATATATGAAGTGGTTGCGTTCTGGCAAAATTAGCGGGACTAGGCGAGGTTCGTCATGAAATTGATTGGAAAAATCCCAATAGGGCATTTCATACTAAGAACTGATGAGAGCTTCACAAGAACTACTGGCAATATGGCATACTGTCCTAAAGCTGTTCTGACCCAGACGGTGTTAGGGCATGTCTTAACAAATTTCTGCTAAGGGAATTGTGTCGAATTTAATGTATTCAAGATCTAGAGCTCTCTGATTTTCTCAAAATATTCTCAACATGCTCAACTCCTCTTCGTTAACAGAATGAACATTTCAAAGTCTCCTAATTTAGGTATCTTAGAGGTGCAGGTATCCAATCATTTTATACCTTATACACATAGCGCTGCTAACTATTAATTAGCTTAATGATGGTTAGTCGCTAATTAGTAATTAGGCAATTGGTGATACACAGCCGCATCCTTAATTTTAAAAAATCAGCGAGGTTGACAAACTGATTTTGACCGAAATGGATCAGAGCTAGAATTTGATATTACATTCGCAAATTATATTTTTCAATATATAGAAAATAATTTTTAGAAATCAAATAATGAGAATTTCATTTAAGGTCTTCTTCTTCTTCTTTAGGAAAATATATTTCATGTTTTACCTTTCAGGCTAATAACACCTATACCATAAAACTTGCTCAGTTCTAAGTCGTTTTAATCTCATTAATAGCCACCATATGATTTCAATGTCGCAGTCGTGATGCATGGTATCACAAACGTTAACACAATGAACGTACGACACGCCATTTTGAAGAATCGAAAAATATCATAAAATTGGCCTTGTTTCGGGTTTCGTGAATTATATGCACATCGTTATCAGTGTGGTTTTTACGAAAAAAAAAACATTTCAAGTTAATTAAGCCGCCAAATAATAAATAAAAATTAATCAGTGTCGGGATGTCGCAGCGTCAAATTCGTGCTATGTTGGAAATTGCAGCAAAAAAAATGCGACACGTCATTGTTGCATTGCGACCACTGTATTAGTAACCATGGTTTTAAACATGTTGAAACTTTCGACAATCGCATAGGTATCGGGTCGCAGACGTGTCGCATCTCATTGTGTTTTGGCTCATATACAAGGCTTATATTAGACCCAGACTTAAATATTTTGGACGCACGGACTGCATTATCCGTGTTGAACAAAGTCAAAAATCTTTTAGGCTAATTGGGGCGTCGACGTACTGTCGCTCCTTTATCGCTACTTTAATGGATTTTATTCCAACGAACTCTCTGGTTCGATTCCTTCGCGTGATATCCACGCATCGAGCCGATCTAACTCTTTCGTCCTCGAGACAAGACCTAGCAGTGAAAAGTCGAGGATCCTTATTGAGCAGAACTATACGAATGTCTGTCATCAGCTTTCCCCATCGACTATAGGCCGCAGTTATTTAACTAGAATGTGGACTGAAGCCTTCACTCCACCATTTCACCACGGTTCCCACACCAACATTTTCTTTCCCTCCGATGCTGCGCACAGCATCATATGGTGTAACCTCTGTTTGTACAGTAAAAAAGCATTTTTTATGAAAGAAAGTTAATAAAATACGATAAAGTTTATAAAAGATAGATAACATGATACGAGGAAAATTGTCGCTTTTACCAAACTCAGGCTTTCCTAGCTAACATGCAAAAAGACATCAGAATTATAAACAAGACTTTAATTTACTACTGAATCATATAAACCCGTCTTCACAACACTTTAAAAAATAATAATCGTCAAGTTTCTGAAACGCACGTTTTTTTTTCATTATCACCAGTACTTGAAAAAGTTGAACCGTCTAAAAACGAGACACGCGTATGATTAGGTCGAATTGGAATCATTTTTCTGTTTCTATTTTGTGATAAAGAGGATGGCGCTGAGGTTGTTTCAAATCAAATGGCAATAAAATTTCTTCGTTTGACCTTTGTTGAAATAATATTAAAAATTGAGTGAAATTAAATCGTTATTGTGTCATTCAACTGGCGGTATTTCATTTGAAATTAAATTTTAATGACCTTTGGCAATATATTGTGAATGTAAAAGTTGCTGAGCAATATTTAGTATATTTATGTAATATTCAAAGTTCACATGAAGATCAAGTCGTAAATTTGCAGAAGGATTTATTTCATTCAGATTATCTCTAAGTAATAATTATTTTTTTCTATGGGTTTATATTTACTATTTTAAATTGTTTTTAAACTTTCCTCTTTACCCGGTCACATGTAAACACAAACGATTTATTTCATTACCTAAAGAGTGTACAGTGGCATTAATCAAACAGATAATGTCAAATATGAATAAAATTATATTTCTTTAATAATAAATATACTGCTCGGTCTCCTTTTATGCGATGGATGTGCATCCAGGTCTTGAGAAAAATGTTTCTAAAAACTTTAATATTTTATATTTAAATACGCAATACAAAATACTTGTTGACTGAGCATTTCACTATTTGTTTTGAAATACTTAAGAAATTTGTATTTTAAGTACTTTGAAAAAAAAATCTATATTGGTGCTTTTCACAAACATTTTACTGTGAGAAATAAAGCACGTAAAAATAATCTCGCAACAGGAATTATTACAAAAAACAAGAAATCCAAAAACGGAAAATTATATAAAATTGAATTTTGCAAGTTGAGACGGGGAAAACCCTAAATTTATATATATATATATATATATTTTTTTAATCGGTGTTTAATTTGATGCCCCACTCGATAGAATTCAATACTTAATTTTATTATTTTCATTGTTAGCTCGTAATTAACAATATGGCACCTAAAAATCATCATATTTTTTTATTATAATTTAATATAGCCATCGTTACTCTTGCCTTCAAAACGAATCTAACGATACCTCGTTTGTTGATATGACACTACGTGTTCAATTTCTACAAACGGGTCAATTTGTTCAACTCGATCTATAGTAGTGCCCGGTAGTTTGTGAACTGTTACCGCCCAACATAGATTGAATTAAAGGTAGCATCCTCCATTCAACTTTACCCTGAGCCTGAAGCCCATCGCACTCGACGGTGGAAGACGCTATCTGAATACCTACGTCTGAACCTTTAACGCTGGAATAGTCAAACTTCACGAATGTCGCTTGCGGTAGCTCTCCAAGCCCGAAACCCCCAACTGGTCTCTTCAAAGAGCAGGCCAGTCAGCATAGTGGACACACAACCATAGCACCATGCACTAGATTTCTTTGCTGGATCTCCGCCTCCCAGTGAGTCATTGTTTCCGTATCAGAAACTTCTTGCAGTGCTTCTCTTTTGCCGCATAGACTCCTTCCAACAACTCTTCCTCCACACAGGATAGAACATGGACCTCAGCAAGGGGTAGTAATAGATTTTTGCATCTGAGAGTGATGTTTTTGAATTCGTATTTTAAAGAAATTTGATACCTCACTCGATTAGATTCAATACTTAATCTTTTTCAAGTTAAGAATAGGGCACCTAAAATCCACCATACTGTCTTATTCTTAATTTATTATAGCCATTGTCACTCCTGGCAGTAAGACAAATCCAACAATACCTCGTTTGTTAAAGTCGATAATGCCGTTTAAGCTCTTGAATAGAACAAAGAATCAGACATACTGACAAACATCATAAAAAGATTAGCCTCATTTGCTTACGCTCATCAAAGCACGTCACAAACTTTTGTTGGTCAGATGGTCATCTATCTTCTAGAAAATGCTTCTAAAGCTTGTTTTTCCTGTTTTTCAAAATCCTAACTTCTCTATCGAATCAGGGAAATGAAGTGAAACACGATTTATTCTTTGCTCAAAGCGAACACAAGAGGTAAATATTTCAAAGATCTTAGCATAAAAGATAATAACGTTTTCATCAATATTATTGTTGCACTGTATATCCCTATGACCTATAGATGCGAGTTCACTCGATAAGTCAGTGAGATTTGCATTTTTAAAATTAAAGAAGAAACTTGCCTCATCACTTGCAAAAATAGAGGGATGATAGGTGTCGACAGTTGAAGTAGGCTCAACTATTACATTACTATTATTATTATTATGACTATTTCGTTTGTACCTTATGCACATAAGTATAAATTATCCTTACATTAAGTCTAGTAATTCTTTCTCAGTGCACCAAGTATAAGGTACATTTGAAAGTCCTTTATGTCCTTATGAAAGGATATCACCAAAAATAAATCATGTGGCCCTATAGTAGACTTCGTTACCTACATATGGACAAAATTTAGAACTTCTATTATTTACCGTTACGAAAATATTTAACGGAAAAATCAGAAAAATGTCCTTTTTAATCCTATAAAAGGACAAATCTACCCCTCTCCTTTGGGGAGATATTCACAAAAAATTGATTTTTTATTTGAATTTCAAACGTACCTTTTGACCTTCAAATGACTTATCTATACATTAATTATACAAAGAAAGCTCCCGGTTCCGTATTTCAGCCACTTTTTTTTATATGGAGTTTCATCGAGCTTTTCTTGAAATTTTATAATGGCAACACTGATCCGCATCAGTTCGGGGTTGTGTTCATTACTTTGGGATTGCGTTCCTGGGTAACTTTGGTGTTAAGTTCGGTGTTTGCCACCGATAAGTATGCAATACATGGATTTATTGGAACTTTTTTCATTTCATTATTCTGCATGGTAAAATATTTTGCAAGTGTCTTTTTATTGCTTTCTTGCATGGGAGGATTAGGCCTACAGGGGACACCTCTGAAAAGAACGCGCTTTGAAATTTAAGGTGCAAATTGAGGGAACATATAAAAACGTTACGTCACTCATATACCTTCAATTTGTGCAATTGCACAGCGGTCTCCTAGTATCATTAGATTTGTGACGTCATGAAATACCGTTATGCAAATTTTCAAGCCAATCACAAAATTGATTTAGCTAAAAATTTCAAATTCAAAGTCACTTATCCAGGTCCAGCATTTATAAACAGCAACACTTTAAAAATGGACTAGTAAATAATAAATTGAATCTTATAAAACGATGGACTAATTTGTAGTGCTTTAAGCTTTTATTGTTTGCTTTAGAGGACGTTGAGTGCAACGTCAGTATGCGGAGACTAATATTCAAAAGCTTTCTCAGAACAAATACATTTTAATACATAATATTCCCACGAAAGCTTTTATTTCGCACTTAACGTGTTAAAAGATCATTTTTATTCCTGTTTGAGAGTAATTAAAACACGTTGAATGTCACAACTAACATAAAAAATTTTTCGTGGGAGTATTACGTGTTAAAATGCAAGAAATGGTAAGAGAGCTTTTAAGTGCCGGTCACCGGTGAGCGGTACGGCGCTGAACGTGTTAAGGCCAAAATAAGGGTTTGTATCGAACGGTTTTTTCGAACATTTATAATTCAAGGGCTTTTTTGATCTTGAAACATTTTGACCCATAAGTTTACGAAGATAAATTTTAAAAATATTAAGCTGACCTCCAAGTGGTCTGCAAATTTAAACCTGGGTCAAACTCAAGGCCACTGTTAAAAGTAGCACCTTTGCTGTGTTCCATCTTTTTTCTCCTCGAAACCTTTACTTTCCGAGATATTCCACCGTCCCTTTATATTTTCAATACTTTGTATATTATATAGAGATTTTTGAAAAAACGATATTTTTATGCGAAACAATTTTCTGGTACACAGAAGTTACGTAGTTACTGGAAAAAGAAAATTTTCACTTAATAAATAAGAAATTAAAACTTTTACATGACAACCCTCTGAAGGAGAAGCTTGATTTGCCTCATTTTCTACCAGGATATTTAGATTTCACTAAAGTACTGATGTGCCGAATTTTATCCATTTATCTCAAAGCATTGTTTTAGAGGAAAAAAGCGGTTTTTTATGGAAAAGCCTATGAGGAAGCTGTCCAAATTGACCCAGTTTCAAACTTGATCTTTCAATTTTAATAAAGTATCTATCTACCACATTTCAAGTCTCTAGCTTAAAGCATTCTCGAGATAGCTCGAGGATAGACAAATGGACAGACAGACAGAGAGATGGGCAAACAGACGGATACCTGTTGTACAATTTCCTTTTTTCAATATAGTTTATTTTTGTGTATCATGAATATTTTTATGCGTTACAAATTTTTGCCAAAAACTGTAATACCCTACATCTAGGGTATAAAAATAAAACCCCGCAAATTTTCGCCAAGAGGTTTCGACAAGTTCCTACCGACAAAGAAAACAGTACATCAAATTTTTCATAAAGTTTTTTATTTATAATAACATGTATTTATTTTACTTTTTAATTTCTCTTGCAGTGGCATTATATGCAACATTCAGTGAATCCGTTCCAATTGAAGATACAAACACAAAATGCCAAAATTTCTGCGAACTAAATTACGCCCCCATTTGTGGCACAGATGATGAAGGACAAACGCGAACATTTTCCAATTTGTGTGTACTGAAATCGGAAAATTGCCTGCGACAATCAAGTAAGTATTGAAGTATCCCCTAATTAATCCAACAATTTTATTTAATATTATCGTATTTTAGATTTCCAAAAGACAGCTGATGGTCCTTGTCCCTAAAATTTAGGATCCGGCGCCTCTAAGTGTGATAAAATAATCTGCGAGTGTTTTTTACTCGCATCTGTAGGAAATACGTAATTAGTTACTAAATTATTAGCATAACTTAGAGTAAAACGCAAAGAGATAGTAGTGAACCTATCTACGATAAATAACACGCAACTCAAGTGTCAGATTGCCTCCATTACATCATTTCTAATTATAGTTAGGATCCTATCGTAATCCACAATGTTCTCAGAACAATCACAGATCATAGCTTCGTAGTACTCGATTCGGTTATGTACCCGCTGCTTTATCAATCATTTCATTATTATTTTTTTTTTAAAATAATTCTAACGTCATCACTGATCGCAGTCACGCTGATAATGTCATACAATATAATTGCAGAAAATCTTAAATGAAAAAGAAAAAAATGTGATGAAGATAGCTTGCTTATCATCATTCACTTGTTTGACAGGCTCTTCCGTTCTGGAACTCTGGGGCATAGAGGCCTCAGTGCAAATCAACAGAAATTCCATCTTTAGGTCGTAACGATTCGCCTTGATTTGATTCCAAGACAGGAAACAGCGCGGTCCCTCTGATCGCGTTTCAGTTTTGCTTGTTTTTTTTTTTCTTTTAACAAATATCTGCAATATTATTGTTATCATGATACATTTTATTTTATTTTTGAAATTAAATAATTTTAAATTGTTACTTTGTAATTTTATATCTTAAGTCGAATAAAATGCTGATGTAAAAAGAATGTGACTTTTGCTTGCTGGTTTCATTTTGATTCTCGGGCGGAACGAAGGTCAGGAGATATCTGACCACGGAGCCATTGCAAACTCGGGACACATTGTCTGCAAGACTATAGATATTCTGCACGGGAATGAAATAAGTACAAAAATGTAAACAAAGTGCATATCAATGGCTCTGTGTGAATGAATTAATCTAAAAGTACGGAAATTAATGGTGATAACGAAATGTACATCTGTTGAGGGAGCGGAAAGTTTTATTAAAAGGGAACAATCAGTAATTAATGCGAAAAATATTTCATATAATTTTGCGACTCACTTGTATTTTATACAGGATTCTTAAAATTCACTATTAACTCTGTTCAGATGCTCAATGATATAAAATAGCACCTTTCCTTCCAGACTGTTACTGTTTTTGTTGAAGAAGTAACCCCGGAATCACATATTTCAGATAAACTTTATTTGCCGAAGAAAATACACAAGGAATCAGAGTAAATATCTCCACAGAACAAGTCACGCTATCATATAATAAATTCTGTCATTGCTTGATTATGTGAGATACTTTTTACTCTAACCTGAATTTGTTGTAAATGTAGTTGAGAGTCAAGTCAGTTTTTTTACATCCATGAATAAATCTTGCACATTGTAAATGTAACCTTGGATATCCAAAGGTAATTATTACTAGGATGAACGACGCTGATTTGTGATGTTCCTAGGTCACTTACAGGAATTTTCCTGAACTTCATGCATGCCTCTAAATTAACTTCTAACAGTCTTCTACTGCACGATTTATTAATCATAGAAGCTACATAGAGTGTCCCTTCACAAACAACTGACACCACTTTGTGACTGAAGGTCTTTTAAATACTCCTTCACCTTCGACAGCTCGAAAGTCTTGCATTTCTTCGAATCCATTCTAAAATTTCTTCTTCTTCTTCTTCTTCATTTCCTTATTCTTTACAGGACTACCCTGTAAACGCAACTACTATGCATCGAATGTTCACATTAGACCGCATATATGCAAAATACAGAAAAATTGGAAATGAAGGACGCAGAAAACCATGAGGATCAGAGCGTGCGGTACGTTATTGTTCAGATATAGATATATATTATACATAGAGAATACTATAGCTAATAGAAAAACTTACCATCTGCTTCAAGTTATCAATTTCAAAGTTACATAAGATCGTGTTCATTGGAACACTTTTATGAATTTTTTGCTCTGAAGTGAACTGTATTATATTCAATGAATATGCACTAGAATGAAAATTCTCACAAATTTCTTGCTCTTTATTTTAAGGAGATGTAGGTTAGGTCGTCTCGTCAACTGATTATAAAGTATAAAAAATATTAATGAAACAATATAATTCATCTCATAAAACTCTTCTGTACAAAATTTAAAAGTGATAGGTTGTAGGTCACTTTCGAAGTATGTCTAATAATCCAAAAATCCAATATGGCGGCCAGACCAAGAAGTTGGGGAAGTTGAGCTATTTTCCTTTTATGGTTTAAGCGTTTCATAAAACTGATCCTTACTAAATTTGAGATCTATACGTTGTTGCCTATTTGAATTATACCCAATAATCCAAAAATTTCAATATGGCAGCTTATTGAAAGATCGGGAGGATTTGCCCCATTTTCAAACTCAGACCAAGAAATTTTCTGAAAGTAATATATACCAAATTTCAGCCTTCTAGCTCAATTTGTTCTGGAGTTGAGCTTATACAGACACACAGACGGACAGACGGACATGCTTAAATCGATTTGTTTTCACATTTTCTAAACATATGTATATAATTCATTCTGTACTAGCATTATTGATTCTGTGTTTTACAAACGTTGAATCAAAACAAATATACCCTATCTATCATAAGGGTATAAAAATATATACCCTGGAAATAAGAACTAAGGAAGGGACATAAACGTATATGAGCATACGTGAAAGCGAAGCATATTTGAAGAGGAAAAGGAATGAAAATTGGTATGTTAACTGAGTCACTACCGTCTTAAATACTCAAATAGGTATAGTTTGGTTGGGTATCTAGGTTAGTTAGTGATTGAGTGCTCCAGTTTGAGGTTAAGAATCAGCTACGGCACCCCATAACCATCAGTTTAGTAGTTATTTAAGGGAAAACTTAAAATTGTTTGGGACTTACCAAAAATTTTAAATGTTTGAGCATTTTCCTTTATATTTTGTCAGAGTTCACAAATAAAATAGTATATAATTTTTTAGATGCCCTAGAATAGTTAAACACGGTTAAAAGTTTTTGGATTAAGAAATTTGTTTGCTCCATACAAACACATCTGTTTATTTTTAATACCGCACTGGCCATTTTCCAGTTCACTTTTCCCGATCTTATAGTCGTTTCTCAGTTCTAATTTTCATGGATGTAACACAGTTCATCCGATCTGCGTATCGAATGAATCGACTGCCCTTTTCTGCTCTTTTTAGGCTAACATTTAATCTAAAAACTGTTCTAAACTGAGCTGTGTAACTCTGCTCTGCTCTTCCTTTACTCGCTGAACGCACCTATAATAAGTCAGCAAGAGTTTCCAACCCTTAGTACAGAAAAAACTGGCTCGCTGTGAATCAAATAGTTTATAAGAAAAAACACAATGGTCAATAATATTTAAGACGCTACAGTATTGACACGTGGGTCGTAGAGTCTTCTATGCTTCAAATAATAGATAAGAGTTTACCATCAAAATGGTGGTCAGCACAAAGTCTGTTTAGAAAAACAAATCATAAGAAAATCAAGAAGGCATATAATAGCATAGACGGGAATACCCAAAAAAAATTGTGAACTGTTGAACAATGTACAATGATATTCTGCATTGAAAATAACACCTCGAATAAATTCCAGGTAAAAACTAGGGTTTAAGTAAAGTGGTACCCTCTTTGTTTGTCAAAAATGTAAAATATTACTTCAACTGTTATATACAACAACACCAAACAAATCCTTGAATACGTTGATGGTTTGGACCTCGTAAGTAAAATTTCACCTGATATTATAGAAAGTAGTAATAAAGCTGGGAGATTCTGCTTGTGAAGACGAAGTACATAAATATTTCTTCTAGAAATATATCTTAGCTTTACCCTAAACACAACTAAAAAGATACACATCTGCATTGCACGGGATACAAGAGGCTTTAACCTTGTCGAGAGCATCGACGAAAACGTGAGTCCTAACTAAGGGACGAAATAAAATGTTACTAATAAAAAACATAATACCTATAGTTAATTTCATTCGTCAAACCTTAACGGTGATGTGTCCATAATGAACAACCATAAGACACCCAAGGTTATCATAGGGGGTAACCCTGTGTTATGCATATTTTTCACTGGTGGGATTGTACTGATTTGGCAAAAAAAATATATTTAAACTAACCAAGTAAGGTTGACCTTCTTGTAGATTCCCTAGGTGCATTTCGGTCTATACACGTCAGATACAAAATATAAACAATTTTTTATTTAGCTGTCCCACCTTTCGACGATTCTCACTACCGTCTTCAGGGATGAATCTGAGATGAACACATAAGCACATTCTCTTTATTATTATTATAATTTAGTGTATAATATTATGATTACCCATTAGGTATCGGGCTTTAATACCATCAGCACCTACCAATGAACGTGATGGCAAAATAACTACCAAAATCCATTGGGCGTTGATACAATTAACTGACTTGGAATCCACAAATTAATCAGTAGGATTAATTTTTTCTTCAAAAATAATTGTTTACTCATCTGCAACCATGTACCTTAATAGTTCGGGGCTATGACAGTGATTATCATTGCTACTATGACCATTTTAACACTATTTTATTATTTCTTACCTTTCGTCAGGTTACATAAGCATATTACTTATTCAGTCAACTGTAATCAACAATTTATTTAATCCAATAAAAAAAAAATCAATCTATCACGACCATCTATTGCTACAGAAATGCTCAATGTAAATTAACCAATGACCGTCAAAACACAGTGTGTTTGGTCAACGGAACCGGGAAGTTTCCACAAATCGTGACTCGTAAATAATTGCTCTATTCATGCATGGAATGAGTTTTGGGTACTTACACAATATCGCGCCTGGCTAACATTTTGACCGAAGACGTTTCGAAACAAAATTTTTACAAAAAGAAAACTGAAAATCATTTTACAATTTACTAAAAACAATTATTTAATTGCTAATAGAACAAGTCACAATAAAAAAAAATAAAATAAAATAATTCACTATTAATTGAGACTTAATATCCCTTAAGATAGTCGAAGTCATGCTTTTTGGCTTCACCACCTTTCTTTTTGTAGGACTGCTCCTTCTCGTAGTGTTCGTCATGGCCATCTTTCTTTTTATATCCTGAGTCTGCATCATCATGATGACCTTTACTATACTTCCCGTGGTGAGCTTCCTCTGCTTGTTTTTTGGCTGAATCATGATGGGCTCCTTTTTTATGCTTAGCACTTTCCTTTTTGTGGGCCTGATGCTCTTCTTCATATTTCTTATAATGGCCCGACTGATCCAGATCATCATAGAACGTATGATCTTTCACATATTCATCTTTATGGAAGACATTGTGATACCCTTTAGACTTAGATCCCTTTCTGTGCTTCTTTTTCTCACTAAACTCTCCCTTTTTCTCCCCGTGATCTTGTTCATGATGGGAACCATGTTTTGATTTTTCGTCATGGTGGCTTTTCTTATTTTTTTCCTCCTCGTCATATTCCTTACTATGCACTTCTTTACTGTGTTGTCCTTTATCACCTTTGTCAAATTTATGTTCAGACGAATGTCCCTGTGACGTTTTATATCCCTTTTGGGACTTATGCTCATCACCATAAGACGAGCCAGTTTTCTTCGAATAATGTTCATCCGCTTTATGTTCCTCTCCAGCGTTATAGACACCTACCAAAGCATTTACTGCTGCAGGTCCATCACGTCTTTCTTCTGCTTCTACCTTGTCTTTACGGTCTATGCTAAACTCATCACTGTCATCATCGTTATCTTCATCATCGCTATCTGATTCATCTTGATGGTTATAATACTCAACTTCTTCTTCTCTTCTTCTTCTTCGTTGTTTTTATTTCCTTTCCATGACTGAGGATGGTAGCCCAATGGCTTTAAACTCGCGTACGGTATGGGTGAATAAGGTCCGGAGTACATTTGTACCATCCTCGGAGGTAATGCCACACCAGGTGAATATAAAGGGAAGTGGTGAGGTACATACTGCCTAACTGGTGATAACGAATACCTTGGATGTCCTTTCATTCTCAATGGTGTAACGGAAGGTGAGTAATACGGGTGAACAGGTGCAGTATCTAATGGATACCCAGATAAAGTGGGTGTCACATAAGTTGTCACAGGTGGTATAAGCTGTCTATGTGGTCGTGGTAATGGTTTAGGATGGGGTGTTCCATAAAATAAGGATGATCCTCGGCCATAATGATGTCCTCCATAATACGTTAAAGTATGTTTCCTTGGATAACTTTTAAAATTTTCATCAGGAATCACTCCACGATATGGTTCTACTCCATGACCATAGGATCTAATTCTATCACCAGAATCGTATTTTCTATTTGTTAGATCATCACAATTAATATAACCAATAATCGAGAATGAGAGGACCAGAAGTAGGAACTTCATGGCGTGTATTGCACCGTGTTACCCGGACGAAATCGTATCAAAATTCCAGTCAACCGCGAAACCACTTCTGAACAAATGACCGCTCTGCGTCTCCGCTTTTGGGTCTTATATAGACAAGGAACCGGCAAAATTAGTTCCTCCTGACTTTCGTTCAATACTTGCTGAGTGCTGCCAGACAAAGTCTGTTGCATCAGTCCAACAGCTTTTGACTGTTTAAGGTACAAATGAATCTAACTCCACATGTAGCTCAACTGTCTTTTTCCTTTTGTATTTATCTCTGTTCCTCTATTTCTAATAGCACTTTAAAATGTAAACAATGCTAATTGTTTGCTTGCACAAATATTTAATGGCTTACGTACCCACGCAGCTTTGCCAGATAGACAAATCTACAAAAACAATTATTTCACACCTGATTTGATATAGATTTATTGGTCAATTAACTCTTCGTTCAACTGATTTCATTGCTCCAATTGAGAGATCAAGAGTATAGAAATAGAGAGTCCCCCTTTGAAAGTCTTATATTCCAATCTGGGTCAGTTCGGAGTCAAAGTGAAGCAATAAAAATTCACATAATCGAGACAGATCATTGATCCAAGACAATTTTTAGTCGATAAGGAAAAGAAATTTCTGGTGCTAGTCAATTTGTGCAATATTCACCCTATATTAGTTTCGACTCATTGTTAGTTAAATTTGAATTAAGAAAGGTACGTTTTCATTGCACTCCATTGCAAATGCGGAACTCAATTTACCTCTCACGAAGAAAAAATGAATAAATTTATCATCCCTCGGGCAAGGTGAATTTTGGCGAGATAACCAAAAAGTGTTAACTGAACTGAATTTTAACAAGATTTGCTACCTATCATTTTCTCAGGGGTAATTTTTATGTGTCTGTGCAAAATTCTTCAAAGCAAGCAAAATCAAAGAGTGCTGCGCGTTTGATTTCAGTATAATTAATTTTTTATGCTTTATGTACTGCAACACTTATCTTATTTCTGAAATCTTGCTTTTCCAACGCCTTGCATAAATTGTTTCTTGGTGTAATCCTTACGGTAAAGAAATTCAAGTTTTTACTCGTAAAACTCTTGGTAGATTTTTAAATTCAAAAATTATATGATTGATATAAAAATAATAACAAATTCCAATCGGATCGGAGTGGGGGAGGACTCGTTCGAAAGGGGATGGTCTGCTGAGCGCGTGTTCAAAATTTGGGCGAAAAATACCACGTATTTGGGGAGCCACAGCAATTTTTGTAAAATCACCCAGAACAACGCCTACAAGTATGCAATTTTGGTTTTTGGCTCATATCTCGGGAA
>QYTT01079818.1:8070-44986 GCA_006980735.1 Dasypogon diadema | reverse complement strand
TTTGTCTATCCTATCTGGTATATATTTTATATGACAAAAGTATATTTACGTTTTATGCAAAAACAATATAAAACCTATACCCTGTACATATAAATATGTTTAATAAACCTCTCGTATCCAAAACATCATGAAGTGATATAAATCCCTACATACCATTTCAATATAGCTCTTATACTATTTGTGGAATAAAGTTTTATAAGATTGAAATGTATATAAGCAATAAGAATTTTTGAATGGACCTATATAGATATGAAAATTTATAAAATTTACACCAAGATTTCTAACCGTGTAGGTTAATACATTTTATCTCTAGACTTTATCTTAAGGAAATTTAAAAGAATTTCGACAGTTACTCCACATCAAACTTTCAAGACATGGCAGAATTACATACGAACTGAAGTCTGACCACTTTGAACATTTTCTGTACTCAGACAGAGCCGGACAATACTTAAGACAAAAAGTAGATACTTAAGTATTAACTTCAGTACATTTTTATTATTTAAGATTTACACTTAAATACTTTTGAAATACCTTACTTAATACTTGGAATATAAGTACTGGATTTTTTTTACTTACACTTAAGAGTCAATTTTGTACTTAAGTACTAAGACCTTTACGGCGTTTAGGATATTATCGTTTTCAGAAGGTACTTATGCTTACTTATATTATTACGAACTAAATTCTATACTCATCTTTACAATACTGTAAACATATGAAGATTGGAAAAAATTATTTAAAAAAGTATTCAGTACTTTTTAGTAGTACTTAGTTGCAAGTACTTTATATGCTGTACTTGTAACTAGGCTAAAGTACTCATACTTTCGATACTTGTACTTATGCTGAAGTACTTTTTGTTTGGTATTTGCCCAACTCTGCTCAGGGATCTTTTAAATACAATATATTACAAAAGGATGCTGACCACTATTTAAAGATACTTTAGTTTGCTAATTATCAATTTCTGATTTTCATGTCTTTCATTTTGCTATGTAAAAACAAAGGTAAAAGACAAAATGCCTTTATGATTTGTTTAATTCTATAATTTTTAACTTACTTTTTTTTAATGTCCATTCATCCGCATTGAGTCAGCTCATTACATTATACTACGGTCCTACCTCAATTAAATAGAGGAATTATTTATTTTTCCCGTTTTAGTGCAAAAAAGCTTCTTTTTAATTTTTTTTACTTTAATCTTTTTTGTACTTTTTAGTCTCTCATTTCATTACTTATTTAGTTATTATTATCAATTTTTAATTTTTCTGCTTTATGTCTTCGACTTATTTTTTCTGGTTCTGAGGTGTTTGTTTGTTTGACACGTTTGCGACAGATATATGTTTATCAATCGCCTTTTATCCAGCTTGTCGGCACGATATTCCACCTTAAGCTTGGGTATTTGGTTATTTCCGACCCCTATTCCATTCAGATTCTCGGCGTAATCAATAACTTTGACTTGGGTAATAATAGCTAAAAAAATTAGTCTTGATAGTAGTTTAGGCTGTTATTCACAACGCTAGCCCAGTGTGGGTTGAGATGAATTTAACCAGTCCAAACTCGATGGAATAGGAGGAAGATAGGAGGAACTGTGGCCACCTTTCGACTTCATCATAAGAACCTGATCACCGTCTATAATCCACGTACTCATTGCGGCAAATCTAACGAGTCCAAACTCCGTGGGTCTACATTCGCTAGAACAAAGATTCTGTGGC
This sequence comes from Dasypogon diadema, assembly GCA_006980735.1. Lineage (NCBI taxonomy): Eukaryota > Metazoa > Arthropoda > Insecta > Diptera > Asilidae > Dasypogon > Dasypogon diadema. The sequence goes on along the minus strand of QYTT01079818.1, from coordinate 43,283 downwards.
CACCTTCCGGCTCCATCATCAGATCAACTCCTTGATTCATTATTATTGTAACATTATCGGATCTATATACATATATATATATATATATATGTATACAAAAATTGAGAGAGCTCTCATAATGCGAAGGATTTCTGATTATTTTGACGAAATATACCATAGCCTAATGTTATGTGAATTAAGAGCATACTTCTTTGGATGATTAATGTAATGTAGACAAGGATCTCTACTTTATTACTATTTACTTCTTAGGAATTACCTTGATACCAATTCTAAAGGTATATACATTGAAAATAATATTAACTATTAAGAACCAACAGAAAATACGAAAATCATCCTCTTACTGTGAGGAAAAGAATCCATAGACACCTTAAGATGAGAGCACATTAAAGCTAAAATGGTTATTCCATTCGCTGCTTATTGGTCAAGGTTTCTTTACTCAGGAACAGAAACACCATTAGAAGCATTGAAAGGAAAATAGCACTGAGGAAAGTTGAAGTATTTTGCCTCCGGTGATTTAGGTTATTTTTGCTCAGCACAAGATTAAAATGATAAGAAGAAAACTGATAAAAATGTTTTTTTCTTTTCTTTGAAGCATAAAAGGAAACCGGTTAGTTTATTTTCTTTGAGTTATGTTAAACTTTGCTGAAGGACAATGTTAATTCTAGCACACGGCAGATTATCAATAAGGCTAGAATTTTAAATCAGGCAGCGTCTTGAAAGTTTTATTTAAATATTTAATGATTAAGGAAAAATTGCATTGTTTTTGCTGTAGGAGGGTAACTATCGTACAGTACTCTATAGACACAATTAAATAAAAATACCATTGTAATATTTTGTAAGCGATAGAGTGATTAGTGGAGAATTATTCAAAAAATAAACATTCTTTGTGAATCTTCAAGGCCTTTTAAGTCAAGACAACTTAGTGACACAAAGTGAAACATCCTTCTAATATGAGTTAGCTTCCGTTCCTGAACTAAGGACTTTTCTGTAAAGGAGCTACCTGTCATCCTAAGCTTTAATACCTTAGAAAGCATAGGGAGAACGATAATTGGTCTGAAATCCTCAAGTAAGGACCAAGTTGGCTTCTTGGGAATTGTCATAACTTTCGCTTGTTTCCAGGAAATAGGATATGCATGTGTTAATTATGTGTGTGTAAGGTGTATAAGCTTTATGAATTGAATGTCATATTGTATTGGATATAATAAATTTAATAGCTAGAGTGACGTCAACATCTGCAACATTATGGAAAGAGGATCCATCATCTGATGCGAGCTGAAAGGAGCAAAAATTGACATCTCATAATCAGGTGTCACCATGTTACGAATATTGCACCATAATGTCTTAATGTCTAACTGGGCAGGGAAGAGTTGAGTTTACTTTTAAAAAAAATTATATTTTGCCTCCTGAATGGCTTATTTCGCAAAACTAAGAAGTTGTTCCTCAACTCTGAAGGGCGATGTTTTTTCACAAATAAAATGCGTAACTCCTTTCATGGATTAGTTTTTTTTTTATTTTATAATTTATCCACCTTTGGAAAGGAAGGGTCTTTGAGGTATATTGAAATCAAAGACAACAAAAATGGCATCATTATCAATTAGACCAGGTAGACTTAGTTGAGAGTGATTTTAGGCAGTATTTAAATTTGAGGTAATGTACTTCAGTCAAGTAGGGAACATCCATTGTTGTGAACCCTCGTCGGAAGACTATTGACGACGTTTAAACTTAAGTTATGTAGATTTTCCAAGGATTTATACTTTGGAAAGCTGTTACTGTTGAAAGTGCTCAATTCATAAAAAAATTTTTGCGAGTCAGTTCAGCACGGTGGCAGATAAGCAAAATCAACCAGAACTTTTTAAAAAATTTAATGAAATTTTAAGAAAAAGAAATTCCGTTTCGGAATTATTACCATTTAATTCACTAAAAACTCTCCCACCTAACCCTTGTTTTTTTTTAAATCACAATACCACCACGAATTGAATACGATCGAATATTGCTGAAGAGCTGATAGTTTATAAGATAGAAAGTTCCATTATTAAAATAGCTCTGGAACCAGATCTCAATATATTAATTCAAGAACATTCAAAAACTGATTTGAATTCATCAATATCAGATGGTGAATATGTTTGGATAAGATTTTTCAATGTGATCAACAAGAACAAGACTGTTCACGGCATCAATCCTATCAGAAGAGTACATATAAAGAGGTCCTAATTAAGGGTGGATGTGTTAGAAGGTTGATTGTGCTTCCCATTTAAAATTACAAAGACATAACCATACATAAAATACCAAATACACAAATTTGTAAAGCCAATGAAACAACATGTAAAGAACAACAAAATTCAAAGCAAGATATTTATATAAGTGCAATATAAGATGTTACACATTTTGGCAGACCAGACTAGGATCTGGTATTCCGTTCTTGACCGCCTGTGAGTCATAGGTAATACCATGAGATATGATATTATCATCCCATCATTGACTGGAACAAGAAATAATAAGATAAGAATTTTGGTACCATGGATGTTCCCCTGTAAGATAATCGTTAACGTCCTGGTGTTATTCATTCGGAAAATGTACTTCAATCACTTAGTTTGTCGGATTTTAGGTTCGAAAATTATAGTCATTTTTGCAATGCAATGTCTGCGATCTCGGAGTCCATACGGACGAGTAGAAATAAAAACCATAAGTTGTAAGCAACTTAAGATTGTGAGATATTCGTAGATCTCGTAGCGTAGAATATCAAATAAAACAAATACCAGAATGATTTTTACAAAAGATAAACACGTTGGACCGTAATACCATATTTTAAAGCAATGGTGTAGGGGCACTTGTTGCCTTTTTTTATTTAAGGCGTTACCTAAACTTTGGGGCAACCCTATGATATATACAGCACAGATTAGGGAAATTTTTGAGGATAAAGAGATTGGCAAATTTTTTTTAACCTGACAAATGTTGCAATTAAGCCAAAATTTTTGGAATAAAATTTTTTTCTGTTCAATATCCCAGTGGTTTCGTAAATACAATTCTTGTTAGTAAAATTATGTCAGTCACTTGTACCTAAAAAAAACATCACCGCGCTGCTCTTTGCACGAATCGAACCCATGCTCATAGAGGAGATAATTTACGAAAGTTACACTTTAAGTAAATCAAAAATCGGCGTATTTTTATTTTATTTTTTTTTTGAGGTTTTCAATTGTGGAAACGGGAAAATATTTTTAAGAGTGACAATATTAAAATCAATCGATATCTAAAATTGACTTTTTCGATTCAACAACCCTCTTATTTCTCAATAGCAAGACTTACGGTTCTTTTATCAAAAATATTTATTTTCGTTAATTCTTTATAAAAACAAGTTTTATCCTTCATTTCACTAACATACTAAATTTGAAATAGGAATTCTAGCACTTGTGCTAAGGAAAATTTGTATTTTCACAAGAGAGAAAATGTAAAATTACTTCCCGTTCACCTGATACGAAGGTATTCAAAAATCAATTACCTATGATATATAATATTTATTTGTGATGCATTCAGACTGTTTGTACTTCCTTCAAAGAAATCTTAAGAGAGTACACTTTTACTACAGAGGCTCGTATTACCCACTTCGGATCTAAGAAAACAGTATACGGAATGTCAAGTCATTCACTTTTTGCAATATATTCAACTATTAAATCACCCTTGCACTTCCATGTATTTTACTACCTATAGAATTTTTGTAAAGACTTTAATGCCCTTAAGAAAAATCCGCCCTATATATCCTTCTAAAAGAACACCCCAAAGAAGATGATGACAACAGGGAAAGATAGCATCTTCCGTGTTTCGTCGATTTAAATTTTTGTTTCTCCTAAGTTGTTGATTAGAAGCCTCAAAATTATTTACTGAATGGTTTTTTTACATAATTGTTGAATAATGAATTTATGTAATCATTAAGATAAATATGCATCAAAGTTACTGGAACTCTCAAAGGATATTCCATGTGTTTCGATGATTATTCCCTGCCATGTTTGCTTTTATCAGCATAACTACGACCTTGTGATTTTTAGTGAAGGATGGTTTTAAATTCTGGAGTCTCTTAATAAACTAATGATTTGTGATTGTAAAGCCTAATTACAATTATCCTAATTACAATTATGTACCGATCTACTATTAGACCGAGTGCATGTCAAAAACACGCGTGTTTGAATGGGTGAAACGGTTCAAGGAGGGTCGTGATGAATCGGTAGATGACGATCCACGTGAAGGAGCTCCCGTCACCTCGCGTACCGACGCGAATGTAGACCGTTTGCGCGCGCTGATCACGTCTGACCGGCATTCGTGCGTTGTTTGACGAGTTAAACATCAACAAAGTAATCGTTCGCAAGATCTTACACGAGAATTTGACCATGGGAAAGATTTGCGCTAAGACGGTGCCAAACCTTCTCCAACGTTGCTGCACCCACCCTATAGCCCCGATATCGTCCCCTACGACTTTTTCTTATTCCCCAAGATGAAGTCGCACCTCAAGGGAACTCATCATGGCGGCGTACAGGAGGTCAAGGAAGCTTTAACCACGGTGCTAAACGAGTTAACTTCGGAGGATTACAAAGGGTGCTTCCAATCGTGGGAGCAACGTTGGAATCGGGAGACTATTGTGAAGGTCGATAATAAAATTTTGCTTGTAACTTAATTTGCTTGTGTTTTATTGACTAATTCCCGGAACTTAATTGCAAACATCTCGTACTTGTATATTAAAACGCCGATGTCCAAAAAGAAGGAAGAAAAGTGGATACATATTTTACGTTATCCATTGAAATTATCATTTTATAGAATGAGTGACACCAAAATTATGTGCACACTATCAATTAATGTCACATTGACAGTTTAACGCTGAAATTTTGTAAGTGCTTTCGTGACTAGAACATGAAAAATTGTAATATTTCTGCACTAATCCATCGATATAATCTAAAACATTGGAAACATGGCAATGCACTCCTGTTAAAAATTGATGACGAAATGACTCAACAGGCATCAATTCTCTGTGAGTAAATTGGATGCCATAGCAACTAATTAATTAGAGACGATAAAGTGTACGACCAGAAAATCGTTCTCTAATTATTTACATATCCAACATCACTTTTAAATCAACCCCAAGACATGTACTATAGACTCACCTAACCCATTCTAACTGAGAATGGTGTGTTACGGACCTCAATCGATACCTTCAGCAATTAATCTGGATTAATTATTTACGCCCCTTAGTGCTATTTCAATGCTACCGGGGCTTATACAGAGAATTTATTCAACGGTCAAAAGTGCAGAGAATCAATTCAAGTTAACACCTCTGAAGAGCAAATATCTACCCTCCGACCCGAAACAATATTACATTTATCTGGGTTGAAATGAATAGGGAATGAGTGAAATTTCTCTGTGGAAGCCTACAAACAAAATCTGAGCCAAATATGGGATTTGTCAGATCAAATGAGCTTTGGGTAAACAACCCGCTGTTGACTTAGGATTTCCTATTTGAATTCATTCTGTTGCTGGGATATGACTTGGTGCCACTGTCTCATCCGGTCGATTGTCTAGTATTATAGGCAGGGAAAAGGTTTAAGATGGTGGTAATAAGAGGGAATCCTTTGAAGATGTGGACATTATTTTTACTCAAACCAAAATTCTAATTGTAATGATTTTAATAATAGGTTCACCGCAATTAATCAAAACTGTCTCTAGCATAGATTTAAGAAAATGAGAGAATTTTATTGCAAGTAACTTTTTGTTTCTTTTTTCAGCTTCTATTGAAAAAAAAAATCTATTACTATTCCTGCAGTCGATTGCATTGGAAAAGAATTTAATAAAAAAGTTGGCCAACATTTTTAGAATACTCTACCTGAATTGATATTTTTCATATGTGATGAGGAATAATTCTAGCTCATAGAAAGGGTACAGATATTCGTATAGCCTCTGAAAATGAAGACTGTGGACCTTTTTTAAGGTATTGCCTAAATTCAATAGACAACCCTATGGATGCATACAGCACAGCTGTGTGGCGAAGGGAAATTATAGAAGAGAAGATTGACAAATGTTGCAAGTGAGCCACAATTTTTGAAATTTTTCGTGAAATTGTTGTACAAAATCGCCTCGTCTTGTGCAGGATTTGAACCCACGTCAACAGAGGAGATAATCTGCAGAAGTGCGCCACAGCCCGCTCGGCCATCGGTACTTTGTTGCATATATGCGGTGGACTGCGTAGATCTTGGACCTCTGTTCATTACACCTCTCCTTGCACTCGTATGAAGCTAGTAGAAATATTTCTTGTTTCAGGTGTTCGCTGAGACATACCATCTGAGGTTTTTAATAACTCAATTTTTGGCGATTTGTAGTTGCTGTGTATGATCTTATGTCTGGGTGTAGGTCTTACATTCCACCTGACCCTTCTTCTGGTGTATGCTGTATTTCTTCTAGATTCCATTTCAGGAGGTCCTTCGATCGTGTTTCCTCTCCGGATTCTGCAGGTATTCAGTACATCGTTACATTTCTCCTTTGCTGCCTTAGACTTGCCACCTACCAGCTCTTGATGTTATGTTTCCTCTTGATTTCATAGCCTTAGAAAACGTCTCCAAGTAGTTATTATCATAAAAAACTTTAAAAAAGCTACCGAGAGTAACATTGACAGTCATTGACCTATTTTACAATATCATTACTGATGCGTATTTCCCTCAATGTGTTCAAATTATCGAACCTAATAATCTACGTAATTATTAGCCTTTGGTAAATGGTCCATTGTCATTTCAAGAATTTGAAAAACAAAGCTTCACTTTGTGTAATGATCCTCAGCAGTTCTAGAGTTTTGTTAGCTCTAAGCGTAACTCTCATGATCACCCCTCTATCTTATATTTTAGTCCTAAAACTAGTTAGTTTGTATTGATATTGACGAAACTCTCGCTGACTTTACTTCAACTCAAGAATCTCCTTTTGGAGGAGGATGTGGTCCTTTAGACGAACCTTCCTCGCCTTCACAAAAACTCGAGAATTTATTTTTTGATTAATGCGATCTTTAACCATATTTGGAATTTAACTGATAATTTCTCGGTTGGTTCTGACGGCATTCTTTCATGTTTTGTCAAAAGATGTTTTTCGCACATTGTTTCCACTCGAATGTGAGCAACACATCCGGTATACCTCGGGATAACCATTTGAATCCCTTGGTATTCATAATTTATGTCAATGATGTATTCTTGGACCCGTACCACTCTAGAATCGTTTTCTATACTGACGATGCAAAGATATTTTGCAAGATCTTAAATGAGTTTGATTGCCACCTCTTAAATTGCATACATGTCTTTCTCACAAAATAGGAATCGGTTAAATTCCAATTTTATTACTGACTGACCCATTCTGGACACTTGGCTGTATTAAGGACCTGGATCTGCAACCGTTTAAAACCGTTTTCCGTTTGAAGATCACATTCATGCTTGCATCAATAAAGCTATTCTTTAGCTTTGACGATCTCTACATTTTTCTAACTTTATTGCATTTCTATCAGGCTTATCCTTAATATCTACTCTGGTCTGGTCTGCCTTTTGTACCATTCAGGTCAACCGCGTACAAGTAGTTCAACAAACAACGCCATACCTTGTATCTGGGCATATACCTTTTATTATTCTCTTATCCATACATTTTTTTTTATTATATCCATTTTTATTTATTATTTGCGTTAATGTTTACTTTATTTAGTCAAACGATTACGAGATGCATCTGGATTTTTTTTCTCAAAATTGGCTTTGATGGTTTAGAATGCCTCTATATACAGCTCAGGTACAATACTCTGCCTTTCCCTAGATAAACTGAAAGAAACGTGACATCCCTCTCAATTCCAAAATCAATTTATTATTATCACGCAACAAAATAAAAGTTTCAGCTAAAATTTTACACCTATTGCAGAAAGGTTTGTACACCTATCATTTTTCTCAATGTGAGTTTGTGTTTCTATTCAAACAGAAGTTTTCCTTCTTCCACGTATTTATCTTGTAGAATGTCTAAAACGTGACAGTAAGAAAACATTAGAAAGCAAGAAGGTGGAAAATGCGTAAATAGCGTGGGGGCTTGAAGAAATGGTTCAAACTGCGGGACTGTTATCCCATTCCTTACGCTCGTTCAGACTTTTCCTATCTCTCTATATTTTTTTTCTGTTTAGTTTGAAAAACCACTAGAAGAAAAACAAAGTCAAAGAAAAATAGAATTCAATGGTCGCATGAAATATTAACAGGAACCATGATATTCACCGCCGCCCCAAAGGTATAACTGGTCAGGTTAGAGTTTTTCCTGTTTTCTGTTTTTTTTTCTCCTGTTTTTTGCTTTGTCCGCAGTTTGTTTTTTTATGGGAGGTGCCATTTCACCCTCACGGATGAAATTTGGTTGTAACGTGATGAGATATCACTCAAAATACGAAAAGTATGAACAACGAAATTATATCGATTGGATGGTTGCGTGGACAAATTGGGGCAGTGTTAAGGAGCAATTTTAGGATACAGTTTCCTTGGCCATTGGCTTGGATGGCTTGAATAAGTCCTTATCAGAAGCAAATATAATTGAGGGGACTGGGAACAGGGAGAGGAGCCAAAATATTAATGATTTATTCAACAATCCGAACCAAGGACTTTAAGAGGGAGAATCGAGGAAGATTTTCGTTTCAAAGGTAAATTGAGCCGATGGGGCGGAGAGCAATTTCGCAATCACCAACAAATTTCGCCTAAGGGTTTGAGTGTTAATTACGGTAACCTGAAACAAAGTAAGAATTTCAAGGTTTTTATAATTTAGTTAAAGCTGTCTGAATTTTAGGGTGCTGGGTTAGAAGGGTTGGTTGTTCAGATTAGTTTCTGGGATTAATTAATTTTTTTTTCTCCATTTTTCGTCTTTTTTTTCCTGTGAATCTCAAATTTGAGATTACCTTTTCTTATCAAAACTTTGCTTATCCGTGCTTAATTAACTTCCTTACGCACTTTTAGGCTTTTACTGTTGGGAGACAGCTGCTGTTCTTGTTTATTTTACTTTTAGATATTTCATAATCTTAGATGATCACATCGATGTTCAAACCGTGCAAAAAGCTTAATTCCTGATAGGAAGAGAATAAATTTTATTACTTTTTTTTGTCCGGGCCAAATGGCTTTTATTAAATGAGGTGAGTTTTGCATTGTTGGAGACTATACGACACGGCAAAGGGTACTAAACTGAAAATCTTAATACATGGACAATCTACGTTTACATGGGTTTCAAAGCAATAATCTAAACACTAATAAAAACAATCAGTACTTGCACGTAAAATTCCCTTTGTATGTTTGCCAGGAAAGATATTAATTTCCTGTTGTCAACGAGTAGGTATTCTACCCGAGGATATAATTTCAGAAAATATCAGCCATTTCCGTTCCTGTTTTTCTCTGGACTGGAAATTATTAATTCGTGGTTTTATTATGATTGCCGCAAACAAGGGAAACACCTAATAGCGAGATTCTTCGGTAACTATGGTATACATAGGTCTTTTGCCATTTTTATGGCATGCCTGTTATTATGATACTTCCTCATAGAATATTCACCCACATCGATTGCCCAGCTCTGCAGATTTTTTTCCCTGTGGGCGTGGGTTCGATTCCTGCAAAGGGTAGGGTATATTTAATCCTGGTATAAAATATCAACCTGTTCCTGGCGTCGATGCACTTCCCCAAGCAGAGTTTGCTTCATCTCCTGGAAAGGGAATTAGTTAAGACTGGAATGAAACTGAAATGTATATCTGAAACAAATTGGATAGGAATAGGCACCAGATACTAGCCATCTAAGAATATTAGTCGATAATCCTTTTAAAGCAAGTTTCCTTGTATACCTTTAGGAATGTATAATGAATATTAGGAACAGGTCACCATGCAAGTTAAATATAGAGAGTTATAGTTGTATCGTTAACTACGTGTCCAGTCCTCTTACGAACAGAAAAACAAGATCTTCAGCATGTAACCTGTATAAGAAAACCAAAACTTCTTCCTAAGAAAAAATTATATATTCCCGAACTTCCGAAATCCTGGAGAATTTATTACAAGAAAAAATAAATGTCATAACTTCAGTCGGCTCGTATTAATTCTAGGAATTTACTGAAATAGGAACCGGAAGTGGCGTTAGGGACACCTTTTATAATGATATGTACGGTAGGTGAAGCGGGTAGTGCATTCCTTCTTATGCAGTAGTTGGTTTGGTATGATGACTTTTGGAGAGGAAGGTAGAAGAAAAAGAAGTAAAGATATAAAGAAAGGAGGAACTAAAATCTTGAATATTAAGGAAAATGCTTGGATATACAGCAGATATAGTCATGGAGAAAAGATCAGGCAGCCTAATGGGTCCAGATTCTGAGCTTAGGACTTGAGATCAATACACCGGAAGGAGAAATAAGTACTTCAAAAGCAATGTGCAACCGAAAGGACGGGTTAAGTTGGCCATAAGCACATTCAGAGACTAGAAATCATTAGGTGGAAATTGTATTTTTCCTGCTCTTTTGCAACAAGGGTCGGAAGAACTGATACCATTACTGGTAAAATTGTTTAGGGCCAGCTCTGCTCTTGGGCATATCGCCTGCCTCTTAGCCCTTCAGAGATGTAAGTGTGATGTTCATACATAAAGGAGGAGGGCGCCCAATATAAGTTATGTCGCCCAATAAGTCTGACTTCCTTCACCTTTAAAACCATGGAGAAAGTCATGAGTCGCTACATCCGAAGTGTATTTCTCAATGAATGTCCGCTTCATCCACATTAGCCTGCCTATCAAGCAAGAAAATCCACAATAATCGACTCACATGATCCAGTCTCTGGGCTAGAAAAGGTTTTGGAGAACCTTCTCAGATGTCAAAGAAGCTTTCGACAATATCCCCTTGAGGCCATAGAGTGAGTAAAGGTTTAGAAGCTTCAATGACCCTATGGATCAGAGCCATGTTTTCAAGCCGGACAATCAGAGCGAGATTCAGAGACGTCAAAGCCATCACAAAATCGCAAAATCCACTTCGTTACCTGGTCTAAGGGTTGTTGATAATCTTCTCAAGAAACTATCTGAGGTTGGTTATATACCTATTCTTCGACTACGCAGATGAATTAGTAAAGGGCAAATAGAACCAACATATTTCTGTTAAAATGAAAAATACATTGTTATTAAAAGTGAACAATTTGTGTAAACGAGTTAACTCATAGCTCCAAACTTTGAAGGGATGACCATTCACTTTTTAACTGAGATCAAGTATTTGAAAATCAAAATTGAAAAAATTTTTTTACCAAGATGAAAATAGGTAGCGAAGTGCCAGCTTTTAAATTAACATAGGAGTATTTCAACATATGAAAAATTAGGAATACCTCCTCACATGTGTTTTTCAAAATTTATTTTTATTATTTATTTATATTTATTCCTATATAAAATGAATGGTTGTAATTTAAAACAAGTTGATAAAGGGCAAAATTTTTGGAAGCTTTAGTGTATTTTGATAGTTAGACGGGCTAGGCCACAGCTATGCTGACGAGATGGCCATACGAAACACACCTGAATTTTTTTTAACAGCTGCATCTTTAAAATTTTAATTTTCGTAGAACTTAAACCAGGTAAACATTTTTCAATTCTGATTTTTGGATTAAGTGCTCTTTTTCCATTTTTTCAAATATTTAGGTCTTACTCTAGACCAGTGGCTCACTTGAAACTCTCAACTCAAAAGAGCCAAAGATAAAACCGTATTAGCCTTATGATATCTACTGTCAAAGTCTCTGGTAAAATTTGGGGACGTAAAATTATTTTATATGATTTGTGGTTGCTTTGGCTGCATTAGTATGGTGGCCTAAAACGACACAAAAGACAGAGCAATTAAGCCTATAAAAAATTCAAAAGTTCGCTTGTCCAGAAGCTAAGGGTGCTATGTGAACCTGTCCCCATACAGCCCTGGAAGCTTTGATTAACCTTATTATATTTGTAGAAATGGCCTCTTAAAAATGCTCGATAAATTTTAAGACGAAATTGTGGCCACCACATTGACGGACTTAATTCCGAAGGAATTCATATTCAGCTTACGATTTAAAGTAACCCAAAACGAAGTGAAGGAGTCTTTAATGTTAATAGCATTTCAAGAATTACTCCCTTAAAATCCCAACTATATATATAGGTACTCATTATTGTACATATTTGCTTACAACATCAACAAAAATATTTGATGACATTCTCCTAATTTCTATAAAATATCAAAAGTTTTGTCCTTTTTAATTTGCATATCCCTTTTTTTGTTGTTGTTGCGGGTATTACCCTAATTCTGCTTGCTCTTGCATTCATGTATCATGTGTAGGTATTCATCCCAAAAGACCTTCGACAACTTCTAATCTGCCATTACTTAGTACTAAACAAACCATGGATGCCCTGTGCTTCGTCTGAAATTCCATTCATAGTATTTCAGAAGTTCACAAAAACCTTCAACTCGTATAACTTTAGCAGCAGCAACTGAATCTATGTTGGCCATACCACAAAAACTGTTGATCCCGAAAGTTTCTTGGGCGGGTAAATGTTTGCCTTGCTTTCCTGCCCTTCCACAGTAAAACTAATTTAATATACGACAACGAGTATCCCCGTTGATTTCACAGGATGTACATAAGTAGCGACTCAGACGGGTGTTAGTTCAAGAAACCGAAGCAGTAATAAGTTGATTGAGATGGAGCAAACTTTGTTAATATTACTTAATTAGACGCATATAATGACCTTTCCGGATTTTTTCTTCTTTTTGTAAATAGATCAGAGCACTTGTTGTTGAAAATGTCGGAAGGGTATTTTGTTTGAAGCCACTTATAACAAACCACAGATATTTGAGGGAATTGCGATCCCTGCTAAAGATGAACCCTTTGATGAACTGTAGGAGATTCTTACAAAGTTTAACATTCCGATTTTTTTTATTGAGGCCTTCATTAACATTTCATACAGTGCCTGCCCTTAAATCTTAACAACGTAAGAGCATATTCATAGTAAAAAAGTTTTAGATGTAGTTCAGAAAATAAGACAATTTTGTATAAGTTTTCCAAGAATTTTTCTTAGTGTTCTAGTGAAACTAAGTGAGGGTAGTGGTCATATTGCAGTTAAATAATTTTTTTCCAATTAATTGCCACGTAAAAAGAGATAAACTTCTTCTTTCCTTTTAAACTCAATTTATCCATGGTATTACTTTACAGAATAGAGCTGCATATAAGGTTTAATAAGAAGTATCGGCGTGGATAGCACGACGGATTGTCCCACTTTGGCATCACCAATTAAGTCGCTTTAGGTATTTATTTGATATTAAAAAGCCATTTGGATCTTACAATAATTGTTGGTTCGAAATCCTCTTTTAGAACTCCCAAACTGCAAGTAGGAATACATTAGACATATATTCCATTATAAGGTCAATGTTTAGTTCAATTTATTTATTTCGGATAATTGTAAGGTGAGGAGTGTGGATCCTTACTAAGAGAAAGTTGTAAATAATGGTAATAATAAATAAAAATCTTATTTATATAACTTATATAGAAGTGTCGTTAACGTGCGAAGTGTACTTTCAAGTGATCCTTCGAACCAGATTTGAATCAACGACAATAAAAAAGTTCAATAATTGAGTGAACTGTACATCTATAAATCGATGATTCAAATCCGGCTCGAAGGACCAAAATTATTTCGAATTTCTATTGGCTATGGATTAAATACATTTTCAATATATTCCCATAATCCTAATCGTGTGGGTATTTTTAGAACACATCTGTAGTATGTCCTCTTTATCGTTATAGACCATTAAAATTAATAGTAACAGATCACTTATCACTTATACCTTGTTAGATCTATACCAAACTTATATAGCGCTGTATCGCTAAAAACTTTAAAAAAACGAACTGACTTACTCTTAGAATCGATGTCCTTCTGATACAGATGCAAACTTTATGTGACTTTATGTGATATTTTAAATTAACAAAATTATCAAATTTTTTATGGGCAGATCAGTATAGTTTAACAATATGTTAAATAGTTCCCCGAGATGTAAAAGTTTTTGTATTCCAAACACGCAATTCATTCTCTGATCAATTAATGGGGAATTCCAAACAATATCTGCAAATGTCCTTAACAGTAATTTAAATTTGGCATGAATATTTACAAAAAGAGAGATTTTACTCTTTCATTGTAATTAATTCAGAATTTAATTAGCTAAGACTTGGATGCGGATGCTGACCCACTTTTCAAAATCAATTTTAATTTGAACAACATTTGCAAATGAACGATGGAGGAAGTCCCTATGGCTATTATTCCTCGAGAGTAAACATGAATAAAAGAAATCGGAAAACGTGCTCTTCATAGAACACAGGAATAATCCGATATGCGATAACAAATGTCCTTACAAACGTTGTGTTAACTTTCAAGACAATTGAATGGACAAATTCTCTCAGGAGCGGAAAATTATAAGTCAATTAGCCTCAAATTGCTCTAGCACTAAAGGAAATAAACGTATGCAAATAGCAGAGAAAATTTATGGCCCGGTATTGTAGGGTGACACAACAGCTAATTAAATATGAATTATTGTCCCAATCCATGCTCTCTGCTCTCTGGTATTCTTTTCCAAAACTACTCCACCTATTCATATGTGAAGGAATATATCAGTCCAGTGCACTGCTTCTTGGCTGAGGTATCCTTCATACATTTTAAACAACAAAAAGTCCAAAGAGGTTCGGGCTGTGCCGATATAAAATTTCTGGAACTACGCCAAGAAATTGTATGCATCCTCCTGTCGGTGTAAGTACAAAAGGAAATTGAAACCCTCGTGATTTTATCATGCATACTAATTTCCCGGTGGTGGAGTTCTAGTGCCAAATTACACTAATAGCGAAAATTAATAGATTCTTAAGGCGTTAGCACGACATAAAGTGAGTACTAATTTGCGTAAAACCGTGCTTGCCGGAGTTACGTTCTCTCCTTCTATGTTGCTGTGAAATCCTGAAAAACCTCAATCGATCATATTTTTGTTGAAATTTTTATTTATACTGGAAAATCAGTTCGACCTCAACAAAATCCCACAGGACCATCTGTCATACTGGACTAACTTCGAGTTGATTAGATTAGAATTGATTTCGTATGTTGTCGGTCACGTCATATTTGCTCCTCTAACAGGAAGTCCACCTACCAACGGGAATATATTCCCTCTGCATTTGTCCAATTGTGGTTCGTTAAGTTCATATGGGAGGATCCTTCGTAATTTCCGAGAAGAATAAATCGCACTGAGGGTTCATGAAAAGACCACTAAAAAAGGTGAAACCTTCCTTCGATCTGTCTTAAATGGACACAAATTGCCAATCATGACGAGGAAATCGATTCTGCCAAGTGAATTTAGTTAGGTTAACTTTTGATTCTTGGCCAATTGCATTCACTTTTACAAATTGTGTAGGTTGTATACAAACTGGATATGAGTCCGTACAGATAGATGGAGGAGGAAAATGGATAAGAAATGATAATTGATTTGTTATGCTGATGAAGGATAAGGGAAAATTTTTTGTATATTTGCAAAAATGTAAGGTGTTTCGATAATGGCTTTAAAGGGGTGTAATTTGTCAAGAAAATTTCCAGAGAATAAAGAAGTTCTCAAAGGGGAAGCCTCTTTAAACTTTGAGTAATTCCTATAGAAATGTAATAATGTATTGTGCAAACTTTATGACATCTCATAACACTGACTGTGAAGGACTATAATAGTCAGCTTGGAAGTTGGAGCAAACGAAAGGTATGACATGGTCTAAAGGACTGGGCGGACTAAGCTAATTGTGGAATAAAAAGTTTTCTGTATTAGTAGTTGAGAACTGATCTAGCAGGGAAGGAACACTGGCATTATAGTAAATTAGTAAGTAGGGAAATCGTTAACAACATTGAGGTTGAGTGAGAGAAGTAAGTCATGAAGAATGTTTCTGTGGCTGCTCCATGCCATGTGGATTTTGCATTTCGGTGAGTGCAACAAAAGCAAAAAAAAGAAAATAAATAAAAAAGAAAAGAATGAAAGGAACTAAAAAAACAATTTAGAACATTTAACTAAATAAAATTGGTAAACTAATTAAATTTATCAGGCTGATCGGTGTTGAGAGAGAAACGTGCTCAACTTAAGACCCCAATAGAAAACTTATAAAAGAATTCACCAAAAACGAAATATGCAAAAATCAGTACTCAGCTTTTAAAAAATAGGAAGAGTTACTCGTCACATTCAGGACTCATTCTTTCAAAATCTTTCTTATCCTCTTCCTTTAACTTCTTGAACTTTCTTTAGCTTTCCTTAACCCTTCGATTTTCTCCAGCTTACCTTTCTTTTTATTGCTCTCCTTACTTTTTTCTTCTATCAGAGCAGAGCAGAGTTCGATAAGTCACAGAAAAACACTGAATATCGACTAAGGATAAATAAACATTTTCTAAAATCTTCCAAGCTCCAAGAATGATTCTCGACTGAAATCCAGAAAGTACTAAAAAGAAAGATCAATGTAAGCCTTGCCACATTGAGATGCCTCGTATTGAATAAAGCTGAAAAGGTACTTTGTATGTTACATATTGCGGTGAATTGAAAGGCCCGTGCAGGTATATGTAGGTAATTAATAGTCTCAGAAATACTTGAGTACAGATTTTGGTACTTAAACACAAAGTTAAGTCTTAAGTGCAAGTAAAAAGAAGCCAGTATTTATATTCCAAGTACTAAGTAGGGGATTTCAAAAGATTTTAGTATAAGTATTAAGTACATTTTTACTTAAGATTGGCCAGCTCTGTATCAGAGCTTTGCATATCAAAGCCGTGATTTTATATAATTCTGTTCACTACTCGAAAACGATTTTCAATATTTCTCAATTTCTGATTTTTCTTCTACTGCTTTGTCATTTTGATGTTATTGGAAAATTGTGAACTCTCGCAACCTTAGGTACTATTGAATTTCATGAGCGGGAGAACATAGCACGTGCGAATTCCCACTAACAGTTGTTCCTGATAAGCAATCGTCATCATGGTTTAATAGATCAAAAACAGTGCAGTATTGCAGTAGGTGCCTACAATTAAAAGGCGTAAAGCTTAAGATTTTGGTAAATTTTAAGTTTTAGCACCTCGGATATAATGTTTTAGAAACAGAAAGATGTGCGTTTCAAAGGTCTTTAAAAAAGTCACGTCGACATATGAAGCCCTTTAAAAGTTATTAGGGTTAATGTGAGAGTGGTTCAACGTTTTCACCATCTGCTCCAGATTAAAGATTGGAAATTTATTTTAAAATGTCGTAAAGGCAAATCTGTAATAAATAAAATCGTAAAGAGCGAGAACTGATGAAAAAATATTTAATGTGGCAACAGGTGTAATTGTGAATACTACCACTTGTTAAAATTAAATCACTTTCGCCAGCAATCGAAAATAATTAAAATTAAATCAGACCAGCATTTAGCGCCATTATCAGAAAATGGTTTTTGTCATTAAAATTTCCATTCCGATTCGTGCATCATGACTTGGAAATAAATCACAAGAGAACAACTACAAAAGGACGAAAAGCATTTATTTCATGCACCAGAATGATTCATTAATTTTGTAAGAATTACAGTCCTCGTGGACCTTTGGCTCATTTATCTTGTAATCAGGATCGTTTTAGATCTTTGTCGCCATGAAGTCTTACGAAAAATTTCAAGACAAAAGTCGAAATAAACAGAACACTTGAGACTAATACAAAGTTAAAATTCATAAAAATATTTTTATGAAGATATAAAATCTTCTGTAATAAATTTTTCATGAACGATAACTGGTGGAACTTGTGCTCGAAGGACTTTCTCATTTCGTTTTATTTTCTCATCTAAAAGGCAGGAAGGGACGACTAAGGCGAAGTACTATGGAAGCATGTATACTTCCTGTGGGTTAATGGATGATAATCTCGTTACGAAATTTCCTTTTTAAAATCAAATTTATTTTCTGCATGGAGGTGTTATTGGAATATTACACTCTTAGGGAACATTGTGAAGCTTTAAAGGGCTGACACTCTAAAGACGTCGAAATTACCCTCATGGAGATGTATAAATTCTGTTTTCGAACATTAATTTCGTGAATAATATTCGATATTGCTTGTAGTTGATTTTGTTGAATAAATGTGAATGTTGCAGTCTTATAAGAATTTTGGGATAGATTTTGCAAATTTTTTTCTTTTAAATTTAACTTAAAAAACATTCATTGCGGATATTTAAAATAAACAAATTTCAGCAAAACTCTCTTTAAACACTCAAGAAACATTAAGCAAAACAAACACGCAACATTAATTCATCTTCCGAATTGAAGGGAAAATTTTCAGCAATAAGTATCGATCGACCCCGCACCATATCCGCATTATGCGTACCTACTAATGCGCCTGAAAATATCATAAGATCCGTATGGTGGCACATAAACCAAGCATAAATATAAACATGTCCTCAGCCCTCCATAAGGGATTTTTAAAGACGGGTGGTCCATTTGAAATTTTTGACTGCTTGTAAAACAGAATATGGGGAGAAAAAGTAGCTACTCAAAGGATTACACAGCGGAGTAATAAAATCTACCCCATGTACTTGTCATATGCCCCGCATGGGGTACTTGTTGGATCCTGCGAAATGAAAATAAAGTGCCGGGATTTGTCCATTTTACACGAAACACACACGGCATAAAGCGCCCAGCTATTCAAATTTTGCCTAGGACAAAATATACGTTTCTGTTTTGGACCTGTACACTCGGTTTTGGCTCTTAAATAATAAATATGACGGGACAGGAAGGAATTGCTGCTTATCCTGTGGCCCATACAAGACTGAAAGACTGAGATATAGGGAACAGTAACACAGGGAGTACGTGTTGAGCATTGGATTGGTCCACAGAAGGATGCTTACTACATGAGAGGAATTCCCAGCGCTATGAACTAAATATGTTGCCACAAAATAATTGGAAACTTATCTATCCAAAAACTGGTTATCCGGCTGTTATACGGGATCAGAATCGAACCCATCTTGGACAACATGTAGCATGACCGCTATAATTTCGCATCTTATCCGACCTGAATCAACCAATTTTGTAAGATGTGGAGTCTGTTAGCTGGCAGGGCGTATATCCCGGTTTTCCATTAAATTTAATTTATTTAGTAATCATGGATTGCCTCGCAATTTATGCCCATCCTTTTGTACAGCGGTCACATTGTATGTCTGCTAGCATCCGACAAGAGTAAAGTTTATTTGAGGATAATAAATGCTATCCATCGCTGTCTGTCTATATGGAGTGAAGCACCTGTTTACATTTTGAAATTACTTTCAATTATGCTGCGGTCTGTTACAGTTCATCTGGTGGTTACCCCACTGTAGGCAAAGTAATTGCTCTAATGGCAGAGCCTCCTTGTTTGTTTAAATTGCTTATTGGCTTCTGTGTTCGGGCAGATACCTTCTCATCCATTCTATCCCTGTGCTCATACTACTAAGGCCTCCTTCACTGCCTGTAATACCTTTAAAGAGGAAATACCTCTGCTTGCGGTGAACGCTTTGAATACTGGCATATCATTAGGAAGCAGCATATATCTGGCACAATCTGGAGTGGAGATTCTTTCATATTTAGCATAGTTCCTCCGACAGGGTATGGAACGGCACGGTGTATACAAAAATTTTCGATGCTCCCGTTTTCTTCCATCTTTATTGATCAAACCCAAATAAAGCACACATTCTGAGATTTATGCTTTGATAAGGTCATAAATTGTATTTATCTCCCGCCACATAACCCAATTAGGGATGTTCACTGTAATGGGATTTTCAGGTGATCATAAATCGACTGAAAAATAGGAAAACGTTGACGTGTGATGCCAACAAAGATGAAGACGTAGGAGTTTTGCTTTTCTTCTGATTTCATAAATAACAAAAGACAGGAATTTATCTTTCAGGCTTTTCTACTGGTAAACTTTCAGTGCGAATGACGTCACATTATCTTTTCGGCCATAATTGAAGTAATTGACTTATTTTAAGCTCTCGTATTGTAGCTATTTTGAAGGTGTCATGAAATTTTTTACTTATTTCTAAAAATACGAGGAAGCTAAACTGATTGTGAAAATTCACCAGATTTCCTTTTCGAAGTATGTAGTGGAGCATTATCATGGGAAAAGAATGCATAGGTGTAGCAAAAGAAAAAAGTACAGTGCCTGGCACCGTAATCTGACATATCAGGAAAGGTTGTAAGGGGTCCTAGTTCGAAATACCAGAATTTTGTATATAAATGTATAGCAGAACACTGTAAACGCTGCCTGGTACACCACTGTCTGCTTTCCTCAACTTATTCAGTTATTGAAAAAGCTTCGTCCAAAGTCACAACTCTGCACCTGGTACCTCCATCATGACAATGCTTCGTCACATCGTGCTGACGTTATATGCTAATTTTTGCGAGATTAAAGCTTGTTGATCATCCGCCTTACAACCTAGATTTGGCGTCATGCGATTTTGGACTGTTTCCTTTTGTGAAAAGCAAATTGAAAGGGCAAAGTTTTAAGACCGAGGAGGCTTTACTTTCGACCTGGGACAATGTATGTGCGGAAATTCCTGAACAGAAATGGAAAGACATTTTTAGTAATTGGTTCGTATGGATGCAGAAGTGTATTAATTGTGGTGGCAATTATTTTGAAAAACTTTAAAAAATAAAGTTAAATTTCACGACTTTCAGAACACTCTACGTAATTAAGTAGAAGTACAATTTTGATTTTCAGATCGCCCTTCAGAGATTCCTAGTTGTCATGGACCAACTGTTGTTAACGTGATTCCATTATCCTTCCCATTCAGACAAGTTCAAGCTTCGATAGTTTCCTTATCATTCATTTATTGTTTCAAGAACTACTACATCATCATCGCAGGGTCTTAAATGCCTCCATGATTGTAGTACTTTAAAGTACAGTTTTTGAGCACATCAGAGGAAGTCAACGACCTTCAATCTCTCAACGTAATTTGATTGTATGTGCGGGAAAGGTACCAACCCTGCTCCAGATGATGTCTATGATATAATCTCTACGTTTCCCAACAAGGTCTTTGTATATTTATTTACACCATTCGTGAAATGTGCTATATAGGTCCGCTTATGACGAAGCCTAGAATCTCTGTTTACCAATTAGGAATCTTACTGAAATCATTTTCTGATATTGTGTTTAAAAATATACTCTGTCGAAAGTCAGTTAGTGTCCTATTTTGTCTTTATAAGGAATATTAAAGAGTCTTAACTTTCGTCATGAATTGCACAATATCTGTAACTTTTCTCAGGATTCTTATTAATATTTTTTTACTGGAGCTTTATTGTATATAACACTGGATCGTTTGTGGTAAGGTTTCCGCACATGTCACAAATGATAGTTTATAACTATCTTTAGAAAGTACTCTATAACACTGTACTGGAAAACTAATTTTATTACCTGTTAAATATTCTACTTTACTGAATTAATTCTATAGGAAACACTTGTTTGGGATTTAAAGAGTTCGTAATTATTTCATACTTTTTAATTATTGATTTCAATAAAAATCCCAAAACTGTGTCACGTCCCATTCCTGGCAACAGGAAAGTTGAACGCTTAACTTTTAGTGGAATACATTTTCCGCATATTTTATTCCGTCGATAATTACCTCAAAGCAAACAATTTCGGATTTAAAGGCTATAGGTTAACTTACCGGAAAATTTTCAATAAATTTTCCAATTTCTGGACTTTGCTGTATTTTTTTCTTCTTCAGGGTGTATTGTTGTTGAAATGTTAATTTGTGAAAATATTCAACGGCTCATTATTCGTTGAACTTAATTTCATTTAAGAGTAATTTCCCAGGTGATCCTGGGTCATTGAGGGGTTTTGATAGTCCATGTTGGTTTTTTAATAATGAACACTTTCCCAGTAATTTCTGATTTCAGTTGGGTAAGCAATGAACTGTGTTAAAATCGTGTCAAACGAATGAAGAGTAAATATCTAGTACTCATGAGTAGATATAGAAAGCAACAATCTTCACAAGAAAGATTAATTAGAACTATGAAATACTCAAAGTCATACTGTTCTGTGGTAAATTATTAGATAACAGCAAAGATGTTCCAAAAAAAAACACGTGGGGAATACGCAATTATTCGCCTCAGAGAACTTCGCAGAACTTCTGTAAGTGTTATTTGTGGATCCTTGTTAAGCAAATAACCTTTCCGAGGTTTTTAAAATTTCCTTGATGGTGATAAAAGTCTGCTGCCTGCTCAGAGACCCTTTTTTTGTTTACTAAGTGAAAAATACCTTATGCTGCATATAATTAACCGGAACAGGTTGGTAAAGAAGTTAATTAAAATTTGCGGGGCATTCTTCTTCCGCACTCTTCAACATTATTTCCCGTACCCATTAATGAATGGCTCTGATGCCGTGGGAAAGCGGAAAATGATCAAGTTCCGCCATACCATGACCAGACGGGTGTAATAAGGCTTTATTGTGGTGAGGTTTTTGGTATAGAAAAACTTCACCCCTTTTGTAAAATGTTCATGAACACAAGGCTGACGGAGTATCACGCAACCGATTCTACCTTCTGTTTGCTATGTTATACTGTAGTGAGAAGACAACACTAAAACCTTTACCACCTCTGGTATTCTCTTGACGGAAAATTTAATTTTGTTCTACGACGAGTGTTAGGGAATATTATAAAACTAAAACTGGGGGAGTTTCAAATGATTTTGTTGAATTTTTTTCCAGTAATCTGCACGAAAAGCTTCTCTTGTTTAACTGCAGCTGTATCGAATTTCAGTGTTTTTAATGAGCTTTGGAAGGGGTTTACGTGCTGGTTAATTTCTAGTTGTTCTAATAAACCTCTACCATGCAATACACATTTATTTTCAAGGTGAATGCACACCGTATGGAGTAGAGTTGAGATTTTGAATGATTCTGATGTGCTTTTTAAGAAGTGGAATTCCCTATTCCCTATTTTTAGACTGTAGAGAAAGAAAATTGTGCTGATGGCTTGTTAAAAACATGAAAACAACTCTTGAGCAAATGCGGTAGGACCTTCAAGTGCCATTTTAAACGAATGAGAATGTGGTAAAAATACTCTACATCAGTTTTTATTATTTATAAGTATATTAAGTAAGCACAATATCGACCCTTATATTCTTAAGGAGGAAATTTCTCTATACCATTATAGTGTGAATTTTATGCGTCAATTGGGTAGTCTCCAAATAAACGTTGATCTGGAAACTTCAATAAATTGTTTGGTATACTGAGTATCGATTAATTACCGGACACCCTGTGTTTTTATACCTTAGATATAGGGTATTATGAGTTTAAGCAAGTGGTTGTAATGCATAAAAATATACACAGAAATAAACTATATTGCCATTAGTTATGAGCGAGTTGGAAAAGGATTGATTTTTGTCTGTAATTTATTTAAAATTTGTCTATTTCTGACCAGGAATATATTTTCACGAATGTTAACATTTATATTGTATGATTGTAAGACTTTTAACAAGACACATTATTATATATATATTACATATGAATCTAAACAAGCCTATTAGGGCAAACGAAAGGGCCATCCTTTTACACCAGTTATATCAGGCTTTTTATATTAGCTAAATTAAAAGCAAGCGACATAGATTCATCCTGGGGAGTAAGACAAAAGAATATCTCTCAGAGTGTTCTGCAACTATGAACGTTTGCATTTTTAAGATAGACTACGTAAACTAGAATAAGTCAAGAGTCTCGCTAAAGACTATGTTGTTCTGTTTTAAAAAATTCAAACCACACACAGAAGCACTAGAGGAAGAACTTTTCTTTATCGTTAGCTAGGTCAGTAGTGTTTTTCCGCCCTTTGAACCCTTCTTTTTGCTTTGTGAGAAAATTCTTCCACTAAAGGATTCAATCGTAAATCACTTAAATATTTCAAAGCTGAACTTTGTGTTGAACAGACGATAAATATCCTTATGTACGACTCCTGGATCACCTTGCATTTATCGGGCTAAAATTATTTGCTCGGCGAAACCAATAATTTGCGTTTGAGTTAAATGCAAGCTTTGCCAAGACGAAGTGTACTCCAGGATCAACTGTAGCCTGCATCCTTAGAAGGTGCATTTAAATTTTTAATGTTTCACATTAGAACGTTCGTTGCCCTTTCGAGAATTACAAGAGTCTTTTATGGTTCTTAAGTCAGGATGAGCACGTACCCGACATCCTTTTTCCGTTGTACGACGGCATTTCTTTTTGTGGCAAAAGCATTTATAAAGGATTTTCTTAAAACACTTGTGTACTTTGATGTGTGCAAATGGTATGAAATGTTAATGGCAAAATTTAGTTTCTTATAGAAAAACGTTCATAGAATTAAAATATAAATGGCTGTAAGTAATTTTTAATTTTATATCCATTCTGTTTGGAACTAAAGGCGATAATGAAATATTCTCTAGCATTGGAATATTCTCTAGCATTGGAGGTGAAAACCCCCTATCCCGCAAAAATATTGTTTTGAAAAATTTTATGCCAGAGTGATGTAAATTTAATTTTGAACAAAAATGTGCGACAGAGAATTTTCACCATAAGTCCTCGAGATAATCCGCAAATTCGATCTCAGGAGGCCTATACAGTCCTACATCAGGTCTGCAGGTCTGTGATGACATATTTGTATATTGTCTGCGTTTATGAGCACAACTATATTCCGAAGATCGGCAATGTGTGTACAAGCTAAAAAAAAACAAAGGATCAAGAACATACTCCTGGGGAACGTCGCATGTATCATAAAGGATTACAGGTATTTCTCACATGCACATATTAAAACCTATTAAAAAAGAAGTTTTCAACAAGAAAAATTACTATTTTATGGAAGTGAATGGACAAAATCTTAAAAAATACAACAGTATATGTAATTTCTATCTAGAGCCCTCTGAACATTAGGGATGACGTTCAGCAAAGCTATTTTACAACTGTAAGGTTTCCTGATACCTGACTAACAAGATGTCGGGAGATGTATTACTTCTACCACTAATATTTAATAAAAATTATACTAAAAAAATAAAATTCTCCCGGTATCTTCGGGTGCAGTATTGAATGATTACTTTCATTGTACAGCTTGCAAAAACATACTTTTTTTTCTAAACATCTAAAAGTTTCTAAAAAGGAGGGAAATTCTAGAAAAGAGGTGCGGGGAAGATTGGGAAAAACTTGACAAATGTTGTAAGTAAGTCAGAATTTTCGACACGAAAATTTTACTGTACAACATCCAGTGGTTTCGCAAGTATAATTCATATCAGTAGAATTGCCCAAACCAATTGGTATCCATATAAATCACCGCGCCCTTTGTAGAAATCGAACCCGAACAGAAGAGCAAATCTGCAAGCGTGCATCTTAACAAGCTTGGCCACTGTCGTGGGTCGGATATGAATATTTACTTTAATTTTAAGCTAATTTTAGAATAATAATAAAGAAATACAAGTATGAAGGCATTGAGTGTAACGCCCACTTATCTCACTATCTGGGTCCTATACATTGTGTTGTAAGGTCCTTTTTTAAAGTTAGTTACAAATGGGGACACCGTATGATGTTAACACCGCAGACTTGGCAGAAGGGAAAGTAGGAAGGCAATTCCGCTTTTTTCTTTTATATCCACTGCGACTAGAATTTCAGTTTTCTTTTTTTATTAAATTCTCCTTTTCAAAATATTTTTACAACCACACATCTAGTGAAAATGAAATTCGATCCATCTGATTTAATGGAAAATATCCTCTTTCAATTGACCAACCATGAATAAGTATATTACACAGTATATAAACCCAGATATGTACAAACATTCATACGTTTGAATCTGAAATATTAAACAAGACCCTGTCCAGAATGTTCAGAAATTGAGAAGTAATGTGGAAGTTTTCCTCTCATGCAAGCTGGAGTTCATTGATGAAAATTTCAACTTAATTTTTGGGTCTTGTTTTGTAAGCGTTCCAAAAGCTTTTTCAGGTACAGTGGATACCTCGTCGAGTGAATAAAATGGGCTAACGTAAATCTTTCATGTTACTTGAGTGTGACCTTGCTCAGGAGTTTCGTGAATTGTATCGGTTATTTAAAACTTTGCAAGTCGGTATGTTCCGAATGCCTTTTGCATACCTGTGAAAAATTTATACAATTTGGTACATGTATTTTTTTGCAAATGTGTTGAATTTTAAGGAAAAATGTATTAAAGTAGGGAAGAAAATTCGAGAAGAATTTTGAAGGAAATCTTGTACCTGTTTTTATTTGAAATTTCTACTTTAAGTTGCTCCTAATCAAGCACTGATTTTATTTTTACACCTTTTGGTTTACCAGGAATTAAAAAATTGGCTTGAAGATTTTTTGGAGAAGGCAGCTAAATCCTCTTAAGAAAAGAAGTAAGTTAGACGAGCAATTATATATTAATTATTTCTATTTTTATAAAGAAATAATGAAGTGTCTTAAAATTCATGGTAATACGCTTCCTATATAGGTATACCCAAGCCGGTCTGTGAATTTTAAATGAGTTTTGTAACGGATATTAAATAAAACGTAAAAGTAAGAATGGGACCATCAGGGAAGTGTTCTCTGTAAAAGCTGCCAAAGAATTACAACAACAAAAGCACATAACTTTGGTAGCCAGAAGGGAAACTGGTCATGTGTTTTAAGTGCTCTTTAAGAAACAGGATAATAAATCTTTATTACAGAGGAAGTTTGACGGATTTAAAAAACTCCCAGACCACATGAAGAGGTGTTCCCAAAATATCGTTTTAAAACATTCTAGCGTAATCGAGGGACTAGGGAATGCGAAGGCCTGGATATTTGATAATTTTGACACATACTGGGATACCACTCAGATCCTACATTACTTCAGGTGCGAGATTTAGAATTAAATATTTGTAAGTTTGTAACTAAATACTGGGCCCGTAGATAACAACGGCGCAGTGGAAGCTGCTTTAAATCTTAACATGGACTTTTGGTGGTGGAAAGAAATGCGGGGTTAGGAATTTTCTTGTTCATAAATTTCCCTTTTGCAGATAGGAAGCTGGTCAACTTGTTTAAGACGCAGGTTCTAAAATCGAACTTTCAGTGGACAATGGGTTCGATTTTAGTAGAGAGCGTAGTAGTTTATCTCAATTGAGGCAAGGAAATTCTACCGATGGGAATATGTTAAGTTAAAATTTGCGAATCTGCTCTTCTCTAAAACCTCCTACCATCTAAGTTAGTGGTGGTCATCTTTTTGCATACCATGCGCCAATATTCACCATATAACTCGAACACTTTTTATACTGTCTTACCTTATGGTTAGGGGTTGGTAAATAGAGATAAGAATACAATCTGCTTCGCTTAGGAGAGCACTGACCAGACCACACAACCGATCGGACTCCTCCCTCGGATCTACAGGTTGAGCCACTTGATGTACCTCGACGATATCAAGTTGTAGGGTGGAACCGACTACTACCTGAGAGCTCACTCGTTCCTTTAGCCTGAGCATTCGGGTGGATTTTGGACACGATAAATGTTGGATACAATCAACCTATAAGGGGTTCAGGAGCAGCACCTCGGGCATAATATAGATAGCGTTTGAGGCTAAACATGATGGGGGCTTTGTAGGGTAATGCTATTCGTAGCTCTGCCCTGAGGGAAGTGTTTCTTCCCAAATTCAGCGGAGGGTTCACTGATATACTGCAGATGAATGACGGTCTCCAACTACGCTGGGACCGAACGGTGACACATAATACGCAGGATATACTTCTCGTCGATTCATTCCTTCCACCAAGCAATAGACTCTCCGAAGCCCGGTTTACCACGAAGCCCCTGGGACTTTGGCTTTTGATCCGCATTGCATTTGCATTATTGTAGGAAAACATTTTTTCAGCGTTTTTGGAGCCATTTGGAAAATATCTATGTTAGTGCATCTAAAAAAATTCCTTGATAAAATGATATCCCACAATAATACTTATCTGAATCTTTTTATGTAGGCAATTCTTTTGTATATTTTTTAAACACAAAATGCTGCTCTCTCGTAGTATTGTTCTGGTACATTGCACTTCATATTGCATATTGCAACAGTGGTTTCACGATTGCAAGTTATCGCAGTATTGAAACAATTGAAAAAGTATAAAGGTGATAGATTGTCAAAGTCAAGTGAAAACACCATAAAGTAAAATCTGAGCTCCTTCAAGTAGGATCTTTCTCTCAAAGTAAATAAACCTCACAAAACAAAACTTTACAAGTCTCAACAATAAATTTTTCTCTTTGACATTATAATTTCCTCATCTCGATAAAGTTTCAAAGTTGCTATCATATCTCAGGCAACTTCTCAACTCAACCAAATCCAGTGGTACTGGAACTACGGAAAACTACTTACTAATCTCCTCCGCTTCTGTCACCTTCGAATAATAACTGGGTTGAAAAACTGGATTTCTTCTTCCCGGAAAGCAATGAAATTGACTGACATCCAGAACTTACACATATACATCACACTTATGCCAATTAGCTTTAAACTTTAAAGTGGGATAAGGGATTCTATCCAGAAGTTTTGCACCCACAAGGGTACCTCTTTCCTGGAAATCGTACGCATGCATATTCAAAAGCGTCCTCATTCTCAAGGGCTTGTAAGGATTCAGATGTTGGAAATTTGCATGTTTCCAGTTAATTTGGTAGAACACAGAGCACGATGTGCAGAGGAATTAGGGAAAGATTCTCTCAACCTTTAAGATAGTTATCTACATCTCTTTGGTTCTCTAAAGATTTTACATTGATCTTAAATTGTACTCAATTCTTAGGAGGAACTAATCAGACTCATCGAAGAAGTTAATGAATTCCTGTAGTCAAGTTTGTAGTTCTTGGAGGAACTGATTCATAAATTGCAAATGAACGCATTTCCCTTCGTAGCTCATACCGAGTTCATTTGTTCACTTATTCGCAATCAAAATTAATATTATAAGTCTCACGAAAAAGGTAGTATGCCAAAAACCTTCCTTTGTTTCCTATAAAAAAGGATTAAGGAGAGAATAAAATTCGATTTCGGATTAAATATATTTGAAGTGACTCCACTCTCAAGAAAACTGTCTTAGCCACCAACCCATGATGGACCGAATGGATTCAGTGGAGAATACGACAGCACTGTAATCCTTGTAATATGCATAGAAATAAAATTCTCTTTCATCCTGTTTAAAAAATTTCGACTTGCAAATTCGTAAAGTTTGAAAGAGTGCTCGACATTTGCTGAAGTATTTTCCCAAGAACCTTCTGTAGGGGACTTGAAAATACCAAAATTTTCCCTCTTACCATTGAATAAAGGAAAAATTCTGGAAAAATAAAAACGCTGAGTAAAGCATTAAGACTTTCCTCCTAGTTAAATCTTATCATTTTCCACGTAGGGTAACATTTACCATCTACCCCCCAGGAAGTTGTATATTTCGTAGGGTCCAATCAAATCTGCCAGATCTGCAGGGAACACTTGAAGTTTTCAACTTTTAATCAATTTCGTTTTTTGGCAGTCTAGCGGATGGATGGTGTGAATGGGTGAGTAGGGTGGCCTGTCCTACTTGTCGCGTATTGAGTAATAGGGAACTTTCCAGGAATTATCAAAAAGGATGTATCTCAAGGACTAAGAGATATAGATGTGCTCATCTAATAAGTTCACACTTTCAAGTGGAAGTGGCAATTTTGCAATATCGCTGAAGAAAGTCTAATGAGTGCAGTCCTTCAAATATGACTGAAGGATGTCTGCAGCTGTACGAGGGAAGAATGCTGATGATGCTTCACTTACTACGGTGTCAAAAGGAATTTTAAACACTTAAGTTTGCAAGTTATTAGCACTACGGTGAGGATAAATTTTAAAAAAACTTTCAATAATCTCTGTCATTGTATTGCAAAGTTTTCCTTATATTATAAAATATCTAGAGCACTTGCTTATTTTTGTTTCTACGTTATCTATCTCTATGGACAATATCTAAAAAGAAAACTTACATCTCTATCATTTATAGAGAAGATATTGAGAAATACATACAATGGAAAAAATGAATGAAAAGAAGAAAATTTTTGCAATTTTTTACAATTCTGAACAATTTCTCTGATGCAAAGTTCAGTGTACGTATATACAGTTCAAGGGAGAATAGAGGCACTTATGGCGGAACTAGTGAAGTGGACAAACGTATTTGAGAAATTTATGGGATGCATTCAATAGGGATTCCCGAAAGAACTGTAAGTATTCGTTTATGACGTCTGTAATGGGTATATTACTCTGAAAATTGTATCGTGCATTGCTTGAATTTTTGTTTGAAAAGGAAGACATTAAAGGGATGTGGCATAAGTGAGGACAGCTTTTTAACCAGGTGGTGTATAAAATTGAAAAAATACGGTTTTATTACTTTATTATCTGAGAAAATTTTTCCATCGTTTAGTAGTAGGTACTTGATAATAAAATACTTTCAATATTTGTGTTAGAAGTGTAATCCTGCTTTTGTACTTCTGTGGAATTGATTGATAATTTTGTAAAACCAATTGGAACTTGCAAAACTTTTCCGCTCTAGAATTTGGTTATAAGGGGAGTAGTGATCCTAATTACCAATCGCTTTGATAGCTTTCTTGACGATAGCTCATTCACTTGACATAATTTCCCCCGACAACGTTGACGAATTTCTTAATCTTTAACGATGCAGTTGAATAACACTATTGATAACAAATTGATAAATTGGACAATAGTTTATGTGTGGTTTAGATGGTATTCCTCTCTTTATATTTTGAGAACCAAAATTATTCTCGTTTACTTTTGCGTTATTTGTTTAACTTATTCACTTCTCGTGGTATTTTTATTAAATTGTAGGAATCAACCATGATACTTCTACTTCAAGGCGAATATCAAATTAGTATTTTATGTTTTGATTTTTATTATTTCCCTTATTAGCTTTTTTTTACTTTTCCTTATTTTATGTTATCCCTATTTCACTTTTTAGTAATCAGATTTTGATGAAGTTCTTGAAGTCTAGAAGTCAGTATATCGTTATATATAAGAATTATATGGCAATAGAATAAAATAGGTATGATATTAAAACTAATAAACTGGGTGCGATTGGTCTACTCATACTGCCAATTTCCCATTTGGCCATTTTGTGTTCCTTTTGAAAATTTAATTGTTATAAAAAACCGCCAATTTAAATTTTTTGCAAACCTTATCAGGTGTTCACTATGCAATTATGCGTCGAATGAAATTGGTTCGGAGTCGTTATTATTTTTTGTTCTCGAGATATGCGAGACGAAAAAGAAGGCTCATGAACGTGCGAGCGAACGTATGAACGTACGAACATACGTACACAGATATCTCTCTAAAAACAATGGATTCGGACTCTAGGGACCTCGAAACGTGGAGAAATGTAGAAATTTTCAATTCGAAAAATCGGACCCATTACAATAACTTCCAAAAGTTGAAATTAATTAATATTTTGTTGACTCTTCTCTGGCTGCAATTACGGCTCGACATACCTGCACCACTGAAACCGACAAAGTTTAAAAAATTGATACTGGTATGGATTGCCACGTATTTTTCACTAGTTTTTTAAGCTTATTTATTGATGTTTCGAAACCTACAGTTTAATTAATACCTAGATATTTTTGATTGGGTTCAGATCAGAGCCATTCTATAACATTAATATTTTTTTCCTGCATGTGCAGCATTCACCTTTAAATGAAATAAATAGAGCAGTGGTTACTATTTCTGTTGATGGAAAGAGGTACATTTAAACTTTTTGTGTAGAGTGAAAAATTAGTCGTTCTTGTATTTCTAGTCATATGACATGGAGCGTTATCATGTTGAAAAATGAAATTGCAAATGTCGCCAAACAGCAGTAAGACGGATGGCTCTAATTCATTTTTTTAAAATGTCAAGATAGACATCTGAAGTAACTTTTGAGCATATGAAGTACAGTCTTCCTCTTTCTGTAACTATTGCACTGTCCTATAGCGGCATACATGACAATGAGAAAGTAGAGGAGTTGGCGAGGAAAGGAGCCGCCTTTGACTCTTAAATCTCTCCTACAGGGATGTCAACTAGATATCTACTTGGGTGTATTACAGTATTATCTACTTCGATAAAAGCAGTTCACTACCATTCCTTTCAACAAACTTGGTTTAGATCTCAGTTAGAAATTCCAGAGCAAAGATAAAGTTGTGAAGCACAGAATTAATGAATGCTAATAAAGAATGTCCTTGCCCTTTTTTCTCATAAACTGAAACTTCTCCTTGATATAAAACATTCAATTTATCAAATTTTCCCCTAAACTGAAATTGTCTGCTGATTTCAAATTTGTTTTATCTCATAAATATTCCCTTCTTGTGTATTGTAATTTGTTTATCTGAAGATTGTTTTATTTAGTTTTATTTATTTGCGTGGTCAGGCCATCAATAAATTGAATTGAGAAGCCTCTTTAAGTGCCGTAGTAAATTCTCCTTAAGGCTAAATTTCATAAATGCTTATTGTCGTTTACTGTCTTGAGCGATACTTAAAAGAATCATAGTCACACAACATTCGTTACGTGCTGAAATTATCTTTTCACTTCTATTCAATTCGTGCACATTCATCATAGTATCACCTGCACATTTTGACAGAAGAAATATTTCACTCTCTTCAACACCTGTAGATCTTATCCAAATTTCTATTTTGATTTATGAAACTAATATTTCCACTCCAGTCTAGTCAAACGTTAATTTTCTGAGAAGAGAAAACCTAATAAAGTTCATCATAAAAAGTTTCAAATGTCTCCTATTTTCCCTTGTGTCCTCTTTACCGTACATAATTCATGACTATTATCTTTGCTACAATTTGGATTACATGTCTCGCATGGAACAACTTATTCACCATTAAAATCCCGACAATTTCTGATAATAAATATATAAACTGGCATTTCCAATGCTTCTCCAGAAGTTTCCAGTTCAACCAGATACCAGCAACATAAGCCGAGAGGTACTTGTGAACTGTACGATCTAACTCCAGTTTCTTCGGGATGCTATCTAAACCAGGATTATACCTTGATTGACATACAACTGCTTTCTACAAACTTTATCATTGCAATCCGGCAATTTAGTGTTGTGAAAATGTTCAATTCTGTCACCACAAATGCCAGTAAGTATACTTTTCCGCGACATATACCCAAACACGTATAAAACTCGTAAAGTGAGAACATGAAATTCACCTTCAGCAAAATTTGTATCTAAATAAATCAGAGGCGTTAAGATGTAGGGGTGTGTTGAGCACAATTATTATATTGGTATACACAAAAGGACGATATCCAAATTCTCAGAGGGAACATTGACAAATTCGTTTCAACGTAGTTGTGAACATCACTTAAATGGACCCTAAGAAAGTTTGTCACCTTGTTGAAACTATTACATTCAGCTTTTTCTTGGGTGTGTTCTTAGCGCAATAATTCTTTTCTGAGAAGCTAACATGACATAAGTAGATAAATGTGTTGCTTATTGGAGTTTTATACTCGAAGGATGGCAAGGAGGGTTTGCGTCTTGTTGTACGGCACAGCTTAACGACATTTTTGTATTATAACATGTAAGTTTATGTCCTACACAGCAGATGCAGACGAAGAAAATGTCTTAAACTTAATTTTATTTCTTCCTTGCGTTTGATTTTCTGTTTTTTAATTTGGGGCTCCTCCATATTCCTAGTGAATCCGTAATAATAATATTAACGAAAAAATTCCCCTATATATTTATCACAAATAGACTGTGGGAAAAGTTTAATTTTAAGAATGGTTCACCCTTGATTTTAAGTCTTGTACATGCTTTCCTTACCATGGTGTACCATAAGGTTCCACACTTGGTCCGTTCTTTATTACTTTAAATATTAATAGCCTTTATAAAGTTACCCGAGATACAAAGTACGTTAGGTTAGATGACGTTGCGGTCATTGATCACACAGATCGTCAGATTCACACAAAATCCAAAGTAGGCTTTTTTTTGTGATACAAAATTTTGCGAAATTTTGGCAACCATTTCTTCGCTTCTATATCTGCTAAAAATACTTTTATGCAAGACTATTGATTAGCTATTGAATCGGCTGCATTATTTTTCCCAAACACTATTACCCGAGTATTTCTGACTTAGATAAAACTGAATCATCTGTCCTACCCCTGGAGGTCGGTTGTGATTAATAACAAACTGATCTTCGGGGAACAAATCCAGTGTACGGCTGATAAGGGAGCAATCAAAGACACGTCTCTGAGCAGGATCATGGCCAATAGTAATGCTCTAAAATCGAGTATAACACGTCCGATCATGGACATGACGCAGTCTATACTGTTGTAGGGGGCCGAGATATGACATGAATCTGGAGATTTATAAGAAACGCCTTCGAGTAGAGCCGAGGTAGCCTGTGGACACTGCACGGTCTCGGATGCAGAAGTTCTTGTCGTCGTTGAAGTGATTCCAACTGAACTCCTTGCGATGAAGAAGAAAGTCATCTACTTACTTTAAAAAAGCTAAGGTCGAGATAAAACCAGAGCAGCAAGGAAAAAAGATCCCACATGTTGAGCAGATAGCAAGAGTTATGGGATAGGGGCGGGAGAGGACGATGGACTGCCAAGTTGACACTACGAGCCGGAAGGTGTTTTGGCTGAAAGTACAGTGAAATGAACTACCACCTTACGCAGTTCAGGAGTTCATACGGGTGCTTTTGGTACTATTTCCAGAAAGTCGGTAGTGCCCGTATTGTGAAAATGGCAGATACACGCCGACCATACTCTCTATGTCGGCAGCTGGTGAGCAGACTGGAGAGCCGCCGTGGAATTGGAGTTGG
Organism: Dasypogon diadema; assembly: GCA_006980735.1. Lineage (NCBI taxonomy): Eukaryota > Metazoa > Arthropoda > Insecta > Diptera > Asilidae > Dasypogon > Dasypogon diadema. The sequence goes on along the minus strand of QYTT01079818.1, from coordinate 8,508 downwards.
GCCGATTGTCCTTAGACAGCATAATAACACATATACTGGGGAGCAAAAACTATTGGGAGCTACTGGTAAGGTTCGTGGACGATATCCTTCGCACTAAGAAATCCTCCATTAGGCTGGAGTCCATTGGGAATCTGAATCAAGAAGTCCAGCTCGAAGTGATGTAGTAAAAGGTTCCGGACTGGAGTTCTGGGAGATTGGAGGAAAGAATTTTAGTCAGTAGTTCGGAATAGGAGTTCGATACTCTGTCCGTTAATTGGATTTTTTTTGGCCTGAAAAAATGGAGGATACAACGAAGTCTCTAATGTTGGGGTTGGTGACATTCTTCTAAACCATAAAAGTAGAATAGGGTAAACTACCCAGTAATGAGCCCCCTTAAGGAGAAATTTCAGTTTATGATTTCATTGCTATGTAGTTTTCGCGTAATTAATGAAAACATTT
>QYTT01079817.1:58985-86899 GCA_006980735.1 Dasypogon diadema | reverse complement strand
AGCTGCAACGTACTTGCCTGATAGCACAAATAAAGTGTACAGAAGAAAAAAAGGAAAACTTGCGAAAGTGGCTGCGCCAGAAAAGCTTGCTCTTCTGCAGCAGAAAATAGCGGCTTGCAATAATTCATCAAGCAAAGACCCTCTTGATCCAGACCGATATAAATTAACCAACTTATAATCCTAAAGTAATCACTTTAATATTCAATTACAAAGTTTAATTATTGAAAGTTTATAAATGATTATAAATTTTTGTTTGAAGCTGTATTGATTTTTTGAATTGGATTATAAAAACTAAATATATATTATTTCTTAGAATATATGTAAAATACATATTTAAACTTTGGAAAGCTTTAAATGATTCTTTTAATTTACATCTAAATTGCGCTGATCCAATATTTTAGTTATTTGAGCTGGACGCATTCCTCCTTCTTGATGTAGTACATCTACCTCGCTTTCGATAGGTCTTTAGCATATTGTTGGTAAACCTGAGTGTTAATAAAATCTTAGAAATCATAAGATCCTGCACTCATGTAGATCCGTACTTCATAATGTAGCACAGGAAACTTGCGCTTCAGCTGACCAAAATACCTTTTAATTGTAACACGATCCTTCGTGTACTCTTTACGAAAAATTTTCCCAAAGGGTCCTTAGGTGTTAGCCTAGTAGTACTGCGCTTGCTTAAGCATTGGTGGACGAGAATCACCTATGATTTATGTACTCATCTGCAAAAGAACGTGGTTTCGATATTCTTACATGAGTACAATATACCGCATCTATGACGTATTTTGGACATCCAGTCCACGACAGAAGCATTCCTTTCTTCTTTTTTGCATGGAAACCTTGCACGTAAAATAATATTTCTTAGGTACAAATTACGTAACTTTTCTACTCCTATGAATACTTACTAAAGATTTTTCTATCAAAAGTGTAAAATTCGTATTTACCATTCCTATTTATGTGGACATAAAGCAAATGTCTAAAGTGTGATCAAAGTTTTAAAACTCTAAGTGGATTCTTCATTGGACCTTGATGGCAAATTGAGATGTTGCTCACAAAAAAAGAAGAAAAAAACACATCCAATTTGTCTACTCGACTATAATCATATTGTCTTGTAGGTTAACAAAAAGTGTCTGTTCTACAAATGAGCGGTGAGTGCTCTTCACGTCTTAAGTGCCCGCTTCAATTTCTTTAATCCGCCTTTAAGCAATTTTTGAAGATTACAGGCTTACCCTTCACATTATCTTTGACTGACACTGGAGCAACCTTCCTCACGGAACGTGTTTATTAATCCGAACACTTTCTTTTTACGTGAAGATTACTACGTGGAAACGTTGTGAATTAAGCATTAAACCAAAACTTTATCGCATCGGAGACTGTTATTAGCTGGGAAAAATTTATAGAATTTCAGATACATACACCTGAAACCTGAATAATCTGCGGCACAAATAACTATACCGCCATCAAGATGTAAGTGAGAAAGTCACATGTCACACCAAGTACCTATCTGAGATTTGTGAAATTTGAGTAATTTTCAAGGAATTCACATTTCGCAGAGCAATAAAGACGTGAAATCATACGAGTATTATCGTCCCGTACTAGTTCAATACCGTGTCGTTAATGTTGCTTGTGAGAAGCATAAAACTGCCGCTTGCGATGGCTATCACTTGTTATGATTATGTACCGTGAACATGCGGCAGTATCACCGCAATTCAGGTACTTTGTATGATAGATTCTGATGGATTTCTGTAATAGCAATTTTTGCCACTATCGAGGTCTCCCCCAGTTGGGAGTTATGTAATTCTACAAGCGGGCTGTAATGTTACCATTGCTTTGATACGACATTATGTTGCCAGCATAATGTTTGAGTGCAACATGGATACATGCATTTCACCGGACACCTGCAGTGTTTGTGGTTAATCATGCGAATTTTTAAACTGTGGAAAAAACTGCACAACATAGAGTTAATTAAATTTAAAAGAAAGTTCTTGCCATGCGCTTCCTTCAAACAAGCAATATGAGTTTTTGTTGTGTTTTTGTCCCGAATTAAACGTATTATATCATTCAGATGTACACTTTAAGGCGAACACAATGTTTTTGTTAGTGACTAAGATAAAACACACCTTCAAAGTGGTAAGGTTCCATATATCCGTTGTCAATGCGCCATCCGAACATGGTTTATAAATCCCTCGACCAGTGCTGCACTTTCTTTTGCAATTACTCACTGGAAAGCTATAGCCTTGTTGCGGATTTTAAGATTTTTAATCCGTTTTTATGCATTTTTTTATGTATTTCATGACTGCTCTTTTAATGTTCAGTAAGATCCAGTTATTTCCGAAATTTAAATCTATGATTTATATCTTTTATTACATTATCACTGGAACGTGCTCAGGGTGTGTGACATGCAGGCATTTAAAGTAACTACGTATACTTCAGTCACATCACTGGCGATTTCTTAGCCAAAGTCATTGTGTTCTGTTTCGTGCTGATAATAATACCACAGCCTACTTAAAGTCATAAAATTAATAAAATAATGTGAGTTTCACCATTGCAATATTTATGAACTGCCGGTCGAATTTATAAGGTGAAAGGCTTGTTGCAATTAAGTAAAACACCAGGGGTCTGTAAGGCTTTTGTGGAAACCTTTGAATTTTTATCGGTTTTAGGTACATTTACCATTTTTTTAGTTTAAGTAAAATTAACTGCTGTACACGCTGGTAAGAAACTGATTGAGTACGATAGAGTAGTTGCAACTAAAATCATGATTAATTTATAAATTAGCTCATCTCTGGTTTTTTGCTAAGTATTAAAATTTACATTTTTTGTCATATATGTGAAGTTGATGAAACGAGAAGACTATAAGTACATGAATCATACGAGCGGGTTAATCTATACAACAAACCAGACTAACAACCTAATCAGACTATCCTATAATGAGACCAATTTAAAATAAGGGTTTACAGAATGTTCTTTTAGATTTCGGATCGATTCTTGTTAAGACACAAAGGGTGCTCTAAGGAACTAAGAAAGATTTAGGAGATCTGTTTTGTAGTCTGCAGTCTTTTATGTTTAACATTCTTACCTACCCTGCTAAGTTGTTGAATTAGAGTACGATGTCAAGATCGCATGCCACAAAATCTTTCCTTCTTTAAGCTAAAAACCCAACTGAAAATAATGCTTTATTTGAAAATGTACAAAGATATTAACATCTTAAGTCGTACAAGACAGGACGGAAGATTAATTAACTTAAAATAAATTGGATAATAAGAAAAGGAAAAAAAACAAAATGTAATATTTTAAAATTAAAAGAAAAAAAGGAAGGAAAAATTAATTCAAATAAACTATAAGCATAAATTTATAAAGTAGGTCAAATTAAACAAGAACCTCAGATGTGTATCTCTTAAAATAAGCTGGCAAATTTAACCAGTCTGCAAAAATTCCCGTTGGCAACTGTGTGCTGTATATTATTTCACTTACGAGCTCACTCGACGAAGAAAAAACGCTCACCACCACACTGGCCCCGACATCGGGGAATCAAAAGATTGATATGTCTGGCCGACTGCAGGAACTCTAACCTCTCGAAAGGTAAATGGGTTGCGGTCAATATATAAGTTTACGAAGAAATTTCAACATGCGATGCATGTAGAAAGTTTCTAGGGAATAACCCAACAGAGAGGTTGCGTAGAGGGATATATGGCAGCCTACAAACAAATCTAATCACATCATTAAATGCCACAATAATTTTCCTTTGACAGACTGAATCGAGAGTTGGAATAACTAATGTTTTAACTAGATGTTGACGCAAAGTAAAGGTTAGAACAATAGAGCTAAGCCAAAGCCATCGTAAGCAATGATATGTTTTGCCTATGATACAGCATGAAAATCTGAAACTGAGTTCTACACCAAAATTTCTCACAGAGTCTTTGTAAGGAAGTGTTACCGCATTGATTAAAATTGGAGGAAGGTGGCTTAAGCCGATGTCATTTCTATAGACATCCAAGCAATTTGACTTACTGGGATTGAGAATTAAATTATTATGGATTGACCAATCATAAATTCAATGCAGATTGTCATTAAACCGTGCTATGCAGTCCTCCATCAATCCAATCGGCCTAGTGAGATATATTTGTATATCATCAGCATATAAATGGATGGAGGTATCGCAAATCACCTCAGAAAGATCGTTAATAAATAGGCTGAAGAGTAGTGGGCCAAGGATGGATCCCTTAGGAACACAAGAACTGAGAGTTTCCGCATTAGAAAACTTATCCATGATTCGAACAAGCTGACTGCGCCACCACAGAGAACTCCTGATTAGGCTAATAGCGTACGATGAAAAAGAGGACTGTCTGGATAGTTTTCTCAAATGCTGAAACCGAGCAAGACAAGAACTGAGAGACCGTCATCATCTAGAGCTTCATGTATGTCAGATGTTACTTTTAATAAAGCAGTCTCGCAACTGTGGGAAGGACGAAATCTGGACTAAGAATTTTTTAATAAGCCTTTCATGTTGACATATTCCATAGTTTGCATATATACAAGTTTTTCGGAAACTTTGGCTAGATAGCAAAGAACACTGATTGGACGAAAATCGCATGGTTATGAACAGATGGCATTTTGGGAATAGGAATAACTATATCCTGCTTCCAACACGCAGGAAATTCTGACGTAGTAAAACGGTGAATGAATGCATGTATGAGAAACTTCAGTATTTCTGGAGCAATTTACTTAACAAAATGAGGGGGAAAACTATCATACTCCACAGCATTAGATTTAATAGCATACAAAGCCATTATTTGTTGTGGTAGTACTTGTTGCGATAAACCTATTGAGCTGGTTTGGATTAATGTTTATTACTAGAGGATCAAGGCTGGGTGGCTGATCTATGTTAACTTATTAGAGAATTTTACGAACTTCACATCACACGGCAACTAGCTAGGGGGAAAGTAAGCACAAACAAGGATGCGTTTGACTCTAACTGGAGCTGGTGTCTAGAGCACGAATTATAGGACAGTAGAATTCTAAGGCTACCAAAGAGCAGGTCACGTCAATTAACTTTAGTAAAGGATGAGACAGTAGCTCATATTTCCAGTGGTTTAGTGGCTACTGTAGGGATAATATATGTGGCTTTATTCTGCAATGCTTCAGCACTGAACAGATGAGATATTACAGCAATACCAATTATTGCTGAAAATTTGTAATCTTTGATCCAGTATTGGAAGTACTGGATAACCACATAAAGAGGCTAGAGCCAGCCAAAAGAGTTAATGAATCTTACCATTTGACTTAACTTCTTTCCCCAGGTCTATACCTTTTCTTCGTCTGGCCAGGCCGAAGCATTCGCAGAGAAAGTGTTGTGTACTTTCAGCGTCTTCCTCGTTTATGCAGGTTTTGCAGAAATCGTTGAAATGTCCATCAAAGGGGCAAAGCTCTGCCCTCACTGCTGTGATGTTACGTAAGTCTATGCGTTTGCTCTTAAGCAAGACCAATTTTTGGCCACAGCTGTCATGAGGTGTCGCTAGTAGCGAGCCTTATTCATTTATTGTTAGCTATTATAATAGTCTGTGAATTAATCCCTCCTTTCACCGATTGTAGATAAATACCTATACTTGAACCCTTCCTCGCAAACTTATCAGCTGCCTCATACCGCCTGTGATATGGGAACTAGCAAAGAGTGACCTTGAAATAGTTGCCCAAGACCAAATGATTATCACGATAGCACTTAATCAGGTGCGAATTGTGTCATATTTTTGTCATTGTTTATGGCAGAAATCCAGAGAAAAACGGTATAATAATCAGACAAGCGGTACGATCTCCTAACATTGTGGTAAAGCGAGAAAATCACAGCTGTCATCCTAGTCCAGTTTCAACTCATCCTTTTAGACACACATACCTAACCGAGCCACCTGATCTACATCCTACTCGTACGAGGATAGATAACGTATTTTCTTAGTCTATTCTATAGAATGCCACGATTCGCGTCAGTTTATTTTTGCTAATCTTTACTTCTCTTAATTAGAAGATTGCAGTGAAATGAATCTGTTTGACCATTTCAGTATTGATATCAGCTCGCAGTTTAAAGACCATTGACTTGCACTTGCTATGGTATATTATTTTGGCATGATATTTAGTCAGATCACAAATTTAATTTTGGAGAATGTAACTTTGTTTGGTTCTTTTACAAGTTATCAAAAGTAGATCAAAAGGGGATCAGTGTGACAACATATCAGGCCATACACAAAGAAATCTGAATACGTGACATTATTGACCGTTTATTCGTGAATTTTAAGTAGGGTAATGATAGTAGAAGTTCTAGTTGTACCTCGACTGAAGAATAACTATTGATGAAACTCAAAGAGGGTGATATCTTCTCAGTAAGTCTCGTCAATATTTTCCAATATTTTGTCTTTTAGAGGTATTGTAGATGTTATCATCAGCAGAAAAGCATAGCGGAAGCTCTAAATAAATAATTCAGAAATGAAGATGTGAAGCTATTGCTTTATTTGGTTTGTTGACCAAAGCTGCTCGAATTATTCCGTAATTAGGAAAAACAGAGTTGACAACATTATAAAATAAAATACACAAGTCCTCCTCGGTATATCTGTAATAGCTTCTAAAATAAATCCGTGCTCTAACACAATCTTGGTCGACTTCTTCTGAAATATTTTATTATTCTATTTGTGAAATATTAAAAATTTTCATTAAAACACGTGATTAGAAAAACACGCAAAGTAGCACTTTCAATGGGCGTGATTGGTCGCTCATTAAAGCAGAACTTAATTGCTACCAGCAGATAGATTTCTTAATCATTCGTTAAGTCCGGTCTATAGGTAACTAAAAGGGGCATGAGACGGTAACAATCTAGTAGTAGTATACACCCAGTCAAGTAGGTTTAACCGTTTATTGCACTCTAGTTCCTTTTTTGCAAGTGATAAATACTGAACTGTTTTGTCATCGATATATGCAAAGTGAAACCTGCACTTTGAATCTATTCAAGGATTATTTTCTTGACTGTGCATACTTCGAATGATGTTGTAGTGCTCTTATAGATTAAGCAATAAAAACCAGGGGGAGACGCCTAGTTGTTATGAAATGCAAAATGTACCCGTATATACTATCTCAAGGCTAGACAAACCTTTGTGTTATGCATTTTTTCTGAGGTCATTTGTTTCAAGCTCACTGTGAGAATCTTGGTTGGGAATTATATTGCAGCTTCTCTTAATAGCCATTAACTTGCAGTAAAAATTAAATGTTTTGTGCTTGGTACTAATGAATCATTTGTTGACTGCCGGAGAATTATAATGCAATCGCTAATTAGACGTATTAATGTAATGAATTAATTACTCGGTGATAAATCCCAACTATGACCGATTGTTTGTGCAGAGTCATTTTATGGATGTAAGTTTTACTGGTTGCAATTTGATAGTATAATGTAGAAATTTAAATGTTAAAGAATTCCTTGCTTTTTCTTTTATTAGTGTTTTTATTGATGTTTTTACGACATGGTAAAAATATAGAAGAATGTACAGAAGCAATGGTACTCCCAATTGTAGATATATACATTGCGGTACGGAGTGCATAACATTCAGAACAACTATTGATAGAAGTGAGTTGCAACCAGGGTTCGTTTTAAAGAGTATAATGTATGCTGTACAAATTAGTGACGCATACCGACACGGCAATGTGCATTGAATGGCAGATGAGGCAGGGACCTTTGTTTCAAACCTCGCAGACTGATTTTATTACGTTGATCAGAGGATTTGAGAACATCCAAAAGCTCACCCCGTCTAGATTCTCAAAAACACAATACACGAACAAATGAAGCGGTTGCATTTGGGGTGAAAGACTGAAATTGCACGAAGTCAGTTCGACCTTACAGAGCTCTCGCCTAAGCGTCACGTGTTCTGAACACGTTTATGCTTTCGGAAATTAAAAGGTAGACAAAAACATGAAATACTGTTTAGTTTATAACTTTAATATAAGTACATTTTCCCTAGGACTATTCAGAATAAGAAAGCAATAAAATGTATTTCAATAAGGGGAATTCAGAATCATTACCAGCTTTTGTGACTTTCCTGCTACCTTTACGGCTGTGTTTTTCCATATTTACTGATAATTAGAACGTTTTCACTACAAGAAAAGCCAAAGGATTTCGTGCAATGTTTCATGACCATGGATGAAACATGGATTCACTGCTATAAACTGAAAATAAAAGAGTAACCCGAACATTGGACTGCGTGAGGTGCGCCTCCTCAAAAAAGGCAAAAGCGCGCTATTGGCTAGTAAGCTGATGACTCCAGTTTTTTGTAATACTAAAGGAGTCATCTTCATTGATTATATTCATAAGAAAAAAAAGCCATTGCTGGCTAATACTATTCAGCACTTTTGGGGAAATTGAAGACAGGGATCGGGTGTCGGGTGTTATTCCACTATGACAACCCGGTGGTGTATGTAAGTTATGTTGCTCAGCAAAAGTTGACCGAATCTGAGGTTGGAAATTTTTCGGCAATCATTCTATTCATCTGATCAGCCTTGTTCATATTACTGTCTATACCAGAAACTCAAAAGCTTCCTGGATAAATAGAAGAAATTTGGGTCAAATAAAAGAATGATGTAGGCAGTAAAGGACTAAAAAGAAAGAAGTCCACTTCCGTAAAGGAATTACGAAACTAGAGAAACGTTAGGAAAAGTGTGTTCAGATTCGAAAGGTTTATGTTGAAAAATGAATTGAAACTGAAAATACTTTCTTTAATATCAAACCAAAAGTTACCTTTTATATGTCCCTCGTATAATTAGGAAATAAGGATCATTCGTGACATTTGTAGAACCATTTGTAGAACTCTTGCTGACAGATTACTGTGACACAAAGTGCTATTGGGATGATACTAGATGTGTTTTAATAAAGTGGATTATCACCTACGGCGAGCCAAAATAAATACCAACAAGGTTCACTCCCATTCACCAGGCAAATAATTAATACTTTCAATGCCAAATTTTAATTACTTGAATATTTCCTGCTCAAATTTAACTTAGATCTTGCTTCTCCCCCCGATTCTGTTATGCATATAACAAAAATAATCAGACAGTTTACCAGCTACTACCGCTGTATTCAAATGTCAGCAAAAGTTTTCTACGATCGCACTTTTTACCTGAATTATATACACATATGACATATATGTATGTATAGAAATTTGAAACATTTAGTGACTTCACTATATATATTTATTTAGTTTGCTTGAAGAGTGGCGGTATGGACTCTGGTTTATAATGGCAATCAATCAAGTGGTATTAGAACTGAAGTAATTTACAAAAAATTAAGTATATCTACCGAACTTACTCGAGGCTGTTTCAAGAGATTACCTTAGTTGATTTCTGGGAATTATGTTACAATTATTCAAACTAATATTTTCACTAACTATTTTTATGTCAATTTACGTAGGATAGAAACATGCTGTCAGAAATTGGTTTTATGTTTACAAATTATGGTGAGATTTTATGGTTAATGCAAATTGTGTTTAATGCCCAGGAATGAATGCCAAAAGGGTGTAATTATCGATCATTTCTTTAAGTTAATTTTATCACATTGCTTCTGTTTCTATTACTAAATTGCTGACGTCTGATAAATATCAGTTAAAGTTGCGAATCGCGTGCCTACTTTCAACGTCAGAAAGCAATTAACATAGTACAAAAAAACCTACAGAGACAGGAAATTGAAGCAGAGCATTAATTGGATCACTTAAACGTTGCATGCAAAAAATCATAATATGATTAAGCAACAGACCATGAATAGTACGCTGAAGATAAAACGCTTAACACAATTTCTGTCAGAGGGTCATTGAATATCGGGCCGCTGAATTGAAAGCAAGTGTCTGAAATTTGTTCCTAGTACATAAATAAAAACCAGAATTGTTCTACTTCCATTGGGATTGATGTTTGAATAAGATACCCCTTGTACGTAGAAAATCCTACTTAACTTGAAAATTGTTGCAAAATTAAGTTGTTAAACAAGATGTACAACTCTTTAACTACTCAAAAGAATCTTGTCTAGAATTGAGGACTGAATGGCTTGGATATCACTTTGACTGACTTCTGCAATAACTGATGGCATCAATCTTAGTGGTTACAAGTTTCTGAAAATATCGGTCAACGATTTTAATGTTATTCTTCTACGCGAGGAGTATGCAGAAATACTTTCCGTAAAAAGTCATCACTAAAGTGTTTCTTACCTGATCCACATTTTATCTCATCTAAGCTACTTGCAATCTAGCTATGTTTCATTGATTTGTTTCATCAGCTTCTTTCTGCATTAATTCGACTTTGATGGAAGTTTTCACTCAATTACATTGTACAGGTACGTAGTGTTTTTTTTTATATTAGATAAAAAGAAATTTCATAACTGGTTAACTCAAGCCTTATGCCCGGTCCGATGAGTTTCCAATCCGGTTAAGTAAAGATCTAAAAAAAACTAATAGCCGGAAGATATATAGAGAAAATAGATAACTTGAAAAGATACCTGAGGCAAAACAAAAGACTTAAGCGACGAACCTTAAATTACAAGAAATGTGAAAATATCGTAATTTATACAATCAGTATTTAGTTGATGTATTGAAATATTGAAATATCTTGGAAAATGAATTCTCTACTTTTAAAAGATTTATTTTTCAATAAAAAATTTGTCAATTAATATCAGTGAGTTACAAAAAAAATCAGAAAGCAGTAAACGACGGAGCATAATATAGGAGTATAATATAAACATTTACTTCCATATTTTAAATATCTTTAGACAAGGTTCATTATAAATATAGTTCACGATATACATGCGAAGCATATTTAAACATGTACAACTAGGTTTTACTACTACTGCTAAGGAAACAGTTGACGATTGCCAAAATGGTAGTCCTATGAATTTACAACGCTGTACAGTGATACTTTCAATAAAGCTGGAGGTGCGGATGGTCTTAAATTATTTGGGTTTGGCTGACAAGTCTCTTATGTATTATTCAATTAATTTTAGGTGATATCATGTAGATAAAAACTGCAGAAATCAAATAGAGATTGCGGAAAATAATTCATACTATTGTCATTTTGTTTGAGGGATGGTGTTAAAATTATAGAAATTGTGTTAATATAGAAATTTGGTTTAGTTTTATTTAAAGTCGCAAGATGGAGTCGATGAGAGGAAAAATAGATCAACTTCAGTCCACTCAATAAAGTGTCAATATATCTGTTTCTCTACAGTCGTGATCAAACTTCGTGTTACGATGTCAATATAAAAAGATTAACTTATTAATTTTGTATTTAACATTTAAAATGATTCAGAGTTACATATAGGGACACTGTTTTATTTCTAGCATCAGTTCCTAGGTAGCATAAAAAGCTTACTTATAAAATATAGATAGTAATCCAGTGATAAACTTAAAATCCAACAAAATTTCATACTTGTAATATCAACAGGAGATCACGTGTTGGACCTGCGAGGACGCTGTGAGGAGGTGAAAGATCCACTGACTACGACAAGACTTCAAAAGATGCTTTCTAAAGACTACTGTAATACATTCTGACTATCACAAAAGTCAGATGGGAATTATACTGCTAGTCGGTAAGAAACACTGGAATAACTTTTACAGACACGTTTCTCGGGTTCTATGGTTTAAAGATGGCAAAGAGTTATCCGGTGAAACTACAGGTGACTATATATATTAAAATCCTATAACACAGAAAGAGAAATGAAATGGACTATTGGCTCCTTAAAAGCATACAAATCCCCTGGGGTAGATGGCATACTATCAGCTTTGCTACAGCAAGAGATAGAATAGCTAACACTAATATTGATAGTGGTTTTAGCGCTAGATATGCTCTAGAAGACATACCCAAAGTGAGAATAGATGTGAGGTGGTATTTATACCAAAAGATGGAGGGCGGTACATTGCCAACCGGCCTATGTTCCTTTATGATAGATAAGCTAATAGACCATCACATCAGAAAAGAAGTATTTGATAAAATACCTCTACAGTAACAACAACGCGAATATTACGCAGGAAAGTCTACCATAACAAAATTAAAATAAAAGAACGATCAAGAAAACGAGACAAAGTAAAAAAATGGTAGTAAATAGAAACCAAGACAATAAGGGAGTACAGAAAATTAATCATTCAATAAAAAATGAATTAACCAATCATATCATATGTAGTTCAATAGTTGTAATAGTGAATATTGAGGGCAACGTTCATTTTTTTAGACCAGTTAGAATCCAAATGTGGAAATAATAGGCAGCTTTGGGTAAAGTAGAGCAAGAGTAGAGATTTAAAGAGGAGAATGCGAGTATTCACGGACAGTAAGCCAACAGAGAGTTTTACCCACCATAAATGCAGGTTTCTGGTCCTGTTTCAATGGAATACCCCATATGACACCGTTTGCTCATCAAATTTGACCCAATTTTAGAAATTATTCAGCTCTCTAAGTCAAGTAGGGGGTGCTGAAACTAAATTAAAAGTCTCGATTATAATTTTTAAAAGGATCAGTCTCTAATTCCTTGCTGGATGTCATGCCAATAAGGTACAAGTTTAACTTTTCATTCATTGCATGGCATTAAGCGCATAGGAATTCAAATATCACGGGACCTTAAAAATCTTCGGTAGTGCCCCAACCCTTTTCCAAACCCAGGCTAACTTTGTAAAGTTTTGTGCAAACGTTAATATCGATAAAGGTGTACGCGGTGAAAAAAAAGTTATTGCACTGTATTAATGGATTCAGTCTCCAGAGGATGAAAATAAGGTAAGATTGTATAGATTTTCTTTTAAGAGACCAGGTCTCTCGCCTAGAGTGCAAGTATCCTTGGATTATGTGTTTGGTAGTAACTGCAAGTAACGATATGCATTTATTAGTCTAACTAGTTATCGCATTTAATACAAATTGCAAGTAGGAAAATTATATCTGCACTCGCAGACAGTTCATTGCAACCTTCCGACGGAGATAAAAGCGCCAGATTTCCGGTTCATATAAAAAGCTTATTATTATTGTTCTTTCTACGGAACATTGTAGGAGCTCGAACTATAATTATTCTTACCTATTAGAATTCAGGTAACTAAAGACGAATGAGTAATTGTCTCATACACATGTTAATTTCCGAGATCGCAATAGTTATTTACACAACAAGCGTGTGTGTTTCATGACTTTAATATGCTCATTGTTCATCAAAGTTGGGAGATATGGTTTACAAGATGTATATAATGGCAATGGTCGTAGTATATACCAAGGTGAACCTATTTATGCATATTCGTGGGACCAGGAATGGAGGACAATAGCAGTAAAAATAGAGATTTTTGGAAGAAGAAAGAATATAAACTGCCAAATATGGAGAACTTAAGCGTCATGGGCAGCCAAGAGGTAAGCGAACTAAGTCCCTTAGGTAAGATGAAGTCCTCAAATCTCTAGGCCAAGATAGTGGCACAACCGGCCGCAAAAACCCCTAAAGAAGAAAATACTTAGAATTATGAAGAAAAAAAAAGAGCGAAAAAGCAAGGTTTCTTTTTGAGAAGCTCGAGAGTAGGGAGTCATAAAAGATCAACATCCCAGGAAACGATCTGTTGTTCAAGAATTATCAAATGTTAACGATCGTTATGATGTCCTCTACATATATAAAATACCCGGTGACGACCATATAGAAAGGGAACAAGGAGGATATCGTCAAGAAGAAGGCAAAAGAATCGTGGCGTGATTGTAACATCATCTAGGAAACGTGGTACAATATGCAAGTATTTAAAAATCCTCAATCGCAGACCAACGGTCTCTCTAAAACGGCTTCCTCTCGTAATGCTACTAGAATCACTGGTTCTGCGCCGCTTGCCAACTGAAAGGAGGTAGCAAGGCCCAGATACGGGAGACAAGGGCCCCGAACAGGTATAAGAGATCGAAATAGGCAACTGGGTTTGAAAGATTTTCGCGGATAGACGGCTTTTGATAGAAAGGAGGCTCATGGGTCTTGGGATTGGTATTTTCTTGACTTCCTCAAATATAGTGTGGCTAAATTTGGAAAAATGTGCAATAATCACGATTTCAGCTGATACCACGTACGAAGACGCGAATTTTCGACTTCAGTGTGGCTTCAATTCGGCACAGATCAACATCCATCAAGAACTGCCTAAACAGGCGCAAGAAGAAGCGAAAGCTGTGGAGGTGGTGCTCAGCCAAAAGGGCAAGAAACAAAGCTCAGCATACTTAAAAGGTGTTACTAGTACTCCGCCTGTCGTAGTCAAGAGTACAGCCGATGGGGTTCACAAAGGAGGAGGTGTAATCATAAGTGGAGGTGTAAATATCAGTGATCCAAACCAACTTGCACCACAGTGAGGCTACAACCAACAATCCCTTTCTTCTGTTAGCGACAAAGAGTGTCGATATTGCTCTGATTCTAGACACATGGGTTAAAAATGATACCAATTAGAAAGGTAATTGTATCATGTACTGGATTTACCCACAATACCTAAAGTTATACTTATACATGACATTCTGGTTTGTTGGTGGTGGTCTTCTACCCCTCGACGTCTATGGTGAAAGTATTGCTACTAAAATCAACCTAATACAACTTAGGCTGTGAGAGATCCGCAGAACAGGGCCACAATAGCCAACCTCCCAGGGGTTTCCCTCCAAACCAACAAACTTTCACTCCGTGGTGGTGGTTTAAATGGGAACACCCTGTATATGCATATTTATAAAATCTGATTGAAATGAATTAATAAACTTTTTATGTTTATGAGAAAGTTGAGTAGATACAGAATAGTAGGTAGTATAGGTCTACTAAAGCCAATAGAAATGGTTTATAGCAGAAATACAAATTTTTGAACTGTAAACGGAAAAGATGGAAATAAACTTATTAAACATAAATCAAAAATAACATGAATTATGAATTGCAAAAGACGTGGAGCAGTATTTCCAATGACAGTTATCAGCACTAAGGCAAACCAGACAGTATGCTAGTACACGGGGAAATTAAGTTCACAATTATTTTTGGGAAAAAGGTGCTCTGTCATAGACGTTCAGAACGATCTGATTAAAAAGTATATCATTTGGAGAAGACTTGACTATATTCTTTGTTTTTTATATTTGCAAAAGTTTCCGGAACATAATAATTATTTATTTCCACATATCAATTTAAAAATAACTTGTTACAGAAGACTCGTTTGTATCAACCCAGTTAAATTGAGAGGAAATCTTGAATTGTGTTTTTCCACTTTTAAGTTTTGTACAGTTAAATGTTTTGCAGTTGAATTGACTGGAAACTTGTAAAACTACTAACCACATGATGCGGCATTAGCCAAGTTTGCATTTAATTTAGCTTAACTGAAAAAATGTACAGATTATAAATTTCATAGAAAGCTTTGATATTTGTTTGGATTGCGGAAAGATTTCACTGCGGTAAATTATTTCAATTTCTTTTTTATCGTTGTCATGATTATCATGATCAGCATGATAGACTTTAATTTATAACGCTGTTGATAAAAAATTCAACAATGCAAAATGATAATCAACCCTATGGACATAACTAAGTGCACTACCACCCATATCAGAAAGAAAGTCTCAAACTCTTTGAAAATATTGACTTTCCTCTATCACGTGGAAAAATTTTCAGACGTTTAAGTGAAATTTATGAATATGGCAACCCTAGACATGAAAATATTCAACTGGTTCCAGAAAAACAAGATAATCGAGATGTTGTCGTCATAAGGCAGTTACTTTTTTGCAGAATTCACCTTATGTCTGTTGTTGGTAGTTTCCAGTCATGAATGGAGTAATATTGAAGCGTTTTACACTTATTGAAAATTTCTGCGATATTATTGTTGTTTCTTTTTTGCACATAGATCTAATTATTAGCAAATAACTACGTACAGATTTCCTGTAAGGCACCATTACACTTCGATGTAATCTTGCAGCAGTATAACTGCTAAGACCTTAACATTTTGAGTATTATACCATTGCTGAAAGCTGTAAGGTCGTGCCCGATAAATTCTACTTTTGATAAAGTGGCTTTACAAGTTTAAATGTTGTTTTGTATCGTGCAATATGGGTTGAATTGTAAAACGCATTTAGGTTAGGTGGAAAGAAGTGGATTCAGTTTGTATCTTTTTCGATTTTAGAGAACTCTTGCACTTCGTTTTACTTTAAGCTAATTTTGGTAAAATGTACACATTATCAAGTTGTTATTTTAAACCGCCGTTCAGGGATATTTATTGGTTCGATTTTATCTCGTAAGTTTATTCCAGAAATATTTACATAAAGATTAAAACACAATTTGATTTCTAATAATAAAGCTTAATTTAATTTTCTAATTTCGATTAACAATATCTGCACCTGCAGATGTTGATGTATGACGGGAGCAAATACAAAATATAATATACAGTTCTAAAACTATAGAGCTATGTTCTCTTCGCCCCCAATGTTTTAGAATCAACGTTGCAAGAGGGGATGTACGATACCCTGGGAACATTCCTCAAGAAATAATACTATAAATTTTGTTGAAACAGTGACCACGGAAATACAGGGAAAGTATTCGAATCAAGGCCCGAATTATGGAACATTTTAAAGGGAAATCAAGAAAAATAAAGAAAAAAAGAATGATTTTTTAAAAGCCATAGGTCTAGAGTTGAATAGAAGCAAAATGGAGGTTAAAAGAAAATTGCAAATTTAAGAAGTCAGCATAAAGTAGAAAATAAAAAGATGAAATGGACAAAAAGTGAAAGCAGCATAAAAGAGAAAATGTACCTGGTGAAGCCAACAATAAAACACTGCTTTTCCGTGACATAATAAAATTGTGTAGAGCACATATCGCTAAAATAATTGTGACTACTTTTTATGGTTAAAATTTTTTAAGGTATTATCTAAGCTCAGCGGACAACCCTATAATGCACACAAGACAGCTTAGGCGGAGGAGAATTAGGGCAGAGGAGATTGGGAAATTTTAACCTGACAAATGTTGCAAAAGTGCCACAATTTTTGGCATGAAATCAATACTGTGTAACGTCCAAGTGGTTTTGCAAGTGATAAAACTTCTTATAATGTAGAAACAACACTGTGAAGAGTTTTCTTGCAGTTTCTTTCAATAAAACTTATTATCTCTTTAAAAATAAAAAAATATTTCAAAGATATTTTTTTTATACAGTAGAAACACCCGGACAAAGAAACTTGTTCATTTCAGAAAACTTTCACAAAGAAAATTCTATGGTCGGTGTATGTCCACTTTACTGTTAAGCGTTAAGCTGTTAAACGAATATTATTGAAAACAGCATCGAAAATGCATGGGACTTGATTAAAAATTTTAGTGCATTTTCCAATCTGCTCCTCAAAATTTTCATTTATTTTAGTAAGACCAAATAGGATTAGCATACTTAACAATAAGTCGAATAAACTTACAATACAGAAGAGCAGAAATGTGAGGATCATTGAATTTTTTAGACCATCTTTTACTAAGTTCGAAGTTGCATTAGTTTTGTGGGTTTTTGCAAATTTATTTTTGTTCCTATATAAAATTCTTGTTTGTAATTTTTGTAAAAACAAGTTGACAAAGGGCAAAATTTTTGAAAGCTTTTTGGAGTATCCATGGCTAGACGGACACTGCCGAGATTTTCAAAAGCTGGCACTTCGCTAGCTATTTTCATCTCCAAAAATGGCCTTTTCATGAGAATTAAATAAGCGGGGAAATTTTTCAATTTTGTTTTTTAAATTATTCCAATATTGTCAAAATTTGGCGCCTCATTGTAATTTTCTACTGGGTATCTTGTGAAAAGAAGATACCGGATCTCGAGTATCCACGCTATTACAACCTTAGTTGATTGCAGCACAGCTCTACATATTTGCTCTTTTGTAGACGCGCAATCGATTCCAGCAGAGATTTATTTATGTTAAAGCATTTGGGGCAATTCTACTGACCTGGATTTACTTACAACAACTCAACCTCCTTATCCAAAAATTTTCTTCTTGTTCTCTTCTTCGTGCGCGTATCAACAGCATCCTACCTCGATCAGGAATTATAAAAGGTTAATTAATAGAGGATTTGACACTTGATCTTAATCTATCCTATTCCTCAGGTGATCACCCAATTTTCTAAAGAGGCGATAATCTGTAATCGCCAGATTCGGTGAATGTAGTTGGTGAAGCAATACGTCGTATCTGAACTCTGTTAGTTTTAATATCATTCGTTGTAAAACATAAAGCCTAGGGTTATTGTGAAGCAATATAGTCTATTCCCTAGTCGTGACTGTTTTTGGCACATTTTGACATGCATACTGTTCAGTTTACGGTAATACGACTCTGCCGCAATGGTTTGATCCGTTTGTAGAAACGAATAGTGCATTACCTCTTCACTGGTTTATCATATTGTTGCCAAAAACATTTTAGGTGAAATTACCCTGGAGCCTTAACTATGTCCAACTATTGTTCTGACCACTTTCAATTATTTAATAAGATCCAGTTTTCATCATAGGTAACATAGGTAGGAGTGGAATCACTTTATATTTGTTGGTTAAGGAGGTTGCAGCTTCTAAGTGCATCCACTCAAGTTTTTTTATCTTTCCATAGAAGTAAAGTGGCTACTAATGCTAGCAGTGGAAATGTTGAACCTTGCTGTTAAAAATGGCATCATTATAGCCAGATCCCCTTCAACCACTGCCGTAAGTCCAGCTTTATCAATCACTCCTTTCCCTGAGCTTAATTTCAAGTGAAAAATCTCCTTCTTTGAATTTGGTGAATAAGTTTTGTACAGTCCTTTTGTAACATGTCGCCAAATCAAAATAGCAATTTATTTCGGGTTTTGCTGAAGCTGTATTTATCCCTTTCCATAGACAGGAATATTGCTCGCAAATATCTTATTAAAGGCATATTCTATAAGCGGAAAAGTATGGATGGATCACCTGCATTCAGATGAAGTCAGCTTAGTTCGTTTATCTCTAAATAACTTTTCAAAACAAAAAATCAGAAAGTTCATATGTAAGAACCTAATAAATACTTAGGTGATTATTGTCCTACTTAGATAGAAAATAAATACAGATTTATACGATTTATATTTCATTATAGCTTGAAATAGCGAATTTAAGATGACTTTACTGTTTCTTATTAAATTGTACGGGTTAAGAAATAGGAGTAGTATGTTTCAAAAACTTAATTACAGTATCGATAAATATAAAAACACACAGGTGCACAGAGTACAAAAATAATCTTTATCTTTTGGAATGTTTTCTTTTCTTGGTTCTCACAGAGTTTTTCCATGTGAAAAAGTGACTGTTTCCTGGAAATAGATACTTACTCAATGTAATTAATTTGAAATCAGTGGCAATTTTTAAAATCAACCAGATATCTAGCAATAATTATCTAAGAGTGAATTGAATGAATAAAATTGTTCCACGACTATTCACCTTTTCAGGTTAATGTTATTTATCAAAATTTTCACACACAACAAAAATAATTGTCGGAAATATTATGTTACTAACGAGGTAAATTTTTTTACTTGATTTGCACAAATTAGAGGCATTAAATGGAACGAATTAAATCTGGTACTAATTCATTTGCAAATTACAGAAATTAATCAAAATCAAAATACCTAAGTGCGCAATGTACGAAGTTGTTTACCTTAAGAGTGTTATTAAATAGCATATAATGGGGAAAGAGTAAACCAAAAATAATTTCGAAATCAACTTGATACCTATGCATTTGAGTAGTCATGATTTCGCATAGCATATCTGAAATTTAAATTAAGGCAACTCCATATTTTCTTGCATACCATTTCTCTTCAAGTAATATTTTGCAACTACAATTTGTTGGGCAGGCAATTTTTCAGACCAATTTAAATTGTGATTATTACTTCTAGGAAAAACCTCTAAGGAGAATGCACAAACCAGTTCAGAGAAGGAATGAGGATTTGAT
The DNA here is from genome assembly GCA_006980735.1 of Dasypogon diadema. Classification (NCBI taxonomy): domain Eukaryota; kingdom Metazoa; phylum Arthropoda; class Insecta; order Diptera; family Asilidae; genus Dasypogon; species Dasypogon diadema. The sequence goes on along the minus strand of QYTT01079817.1, from coordinate 66,994 downwards.
ACAGATTAAATTATGCATTTCCTCTGACTAATGTTGCGTTATTATACTAATTAACTGTGGTATTAAATAATTCCTGAGGTTTACATTTGCAATTGCGTTGCCATTATAATTGGGTATTTGAAAATTCGATCATTACTTACACGAAAAAATACTCAATAAATGTTTCTATACCAGTTTCAGTGGATGCTTAATTAATTTTACCGAATATGGTTCCTTAAAGCTGGGCGAACTGAGAGTGTAGAAAAATCTCAAAAAGTTAATACTTATTAAGGTAAAAATTAGTTGCTAACTTGTTCAGATTTATTCTCTTCTAATTGAATCTTGTGTAAACGGCGAGTAAAACTGATAGACAGACAGATCGCCTTAACTATATAATTGCAAATGTTAAAATATGCCGACAGGGAATAGGAAATGAAGGAATGAGATTTATTAGCAGAGCGAAAAGAAAAATGGCATAAATTCGCTTTTGGCTTGCATTAAGTGAATGTTATGATTGCACATGTTTGAATTAGAAAAGGAGAAAAACATTTGATGGAACCAGACAGTTGTGTTTGGCTTCCTAAAAATAAAAATGTACATGTATGGAATTTTTAATGATATGGCCAAATATCACAGAACTACCCTACAATAAATACAATACTATTTAGGCATAAGGAATATGAGGAAATTGGGTACTATTCGTATTTGAAATCTGATCAATCGTGAATTTTAAGCTGTAAGTTGCTTGGCGATTTTACAAGTACCCACCATTCTTACCAGTAAAATTTCTCCAACTGTTGTTACTAAAATAAATTAAAATCATTGATGACTTTACTGGGTCTATGAGTCCAGGCCTGTTTAGTTGAATCTGTTCAATTCAATTGGTTATAAGCATGAGTAACGACGATCTTTAGATACTTTTAAAAATTAATAAATGGAAAAAAAGTACTCTGTTACTGCTAGGCAAATATATGCATAAAAGATATTCTATTACCGATTGGATTGTATTGAGTAGAATAGTTAAACCTTCAACCATTACATTCGACTTACGTATATGTTCCACCGTCGTTCGACAAACATCTTCATCAAATCACCGGAATGCACATACTGTGGAAAACTTTTAAATAACTTGAAGGGATTACACTCCTCGACCCCAAAGGTGGACTTCCTTGACAGTGAACACCTAGTGGTGCTTAGTGGAATACTGAATGTATGTATTCTATTCATAATGGATCAGATCCAGTCACATAATCTCAACCTTTTATATTTTTGAACGTTTGCTGATTTTACGCAAGAAGAAAAATTAATATGTATTAGGGGAAGAAACAACAAGTGAATGCTCGACGTTGGTTTTCAAAATTTAGTGACGGAGTTTTTAATAATTATCCTCGGACAACTTTTTCAGAGTTAGAAGAGTACCTCAAACTTCAATAATATATCGTCACCTTGCTGCCATAAATAAGGTAAAAAACTTCGATAAGTGGGCTCCTTATTAGTTGAATGAATGAAACAAATTTAGGTATTCAGATGTCCCAACTTCTTTACGCCTGTGTGTAAACAGGGAGCCATTTTTGCATCGGATGGTCACCTGTGATAAAAAAGGATCCTATACGACAACACAGTATGATCAATTAAATGACTGGATCCCGTGAGACACCAGAGCAAAGGCGCCAGAGGAAGATTTTTTACTGCATCGCCGTTTTATTTCTAATGGCGAAACTATATCAATGCGGACTGCTACTATTAGGATATTGAAGATATGCACGGAAAACTTAGATGTTTATAACTTGCACTTATTAATAGATATGGATCTATACTTCAGCATGATAACGCCAAACCTAATGTTGCAGGAAGGTAATTTTAAAGCTAAATGACTTAGAATATGAAATTCTTCCACATTCTAAACTAGAAATTTACAGTTTTCTTATGGAACCTCCATAGAAAATGGCTTCAAGGACTTCATCGCCTCCAGAAATAAGAATTTTTGTAAAAAAAGAATTATGGACTTAATATTGAAAATTTCTTAACGAATAAAACGTATTTATTTCCTAACCTATAGCCCTTTTATTATACACTAAAAACGGCCATTTCATATGCAATGACCTGATATATGAACACCATCTGGATCAATATCTGGGGCGGAATCATCAATAAGTCACTTGGACTTTTTGAGTAGCATAGATCACAAAATCTCACTGAGCTTACGAAACAACATGTAAAAATAATGAAAGAAAATACTCATGCTCACAGTTTTGCAGATGTGAAGAAATTTCTCCGCCAGGAACTTTTACAAAAAGTGCTAAGTTTTATGATAGGGTTTATTGTCCTACAGTAGAATTAACACAGCGAGAGTCCTGGGGATATAAACCCTTAAAATTATTTCTATGTTTGCAATAGATATTTCCATTCCGGTAATTGTAATTCCCAGTCGTCCCATAACTGGAAAACAAGAGCACTTTTACGGGGGTAGGAGGAGGTTTTATTTTACATAATTTTGGACGAGGAATCCGTTGATGTATTGCGATGCTCGTTTGTTTGAAATACCCTCTATGTATAATCTAACAAGTTTTAACACCTCATAATCTAGTTGCATGATATAAAAACGTTACTTAGGAGATGAGATATAAAAAATAACGTTCTTTGGCAGCAGAATCTTTCTTAATGTTAATACCATTCCCACAGTAGAAACAAATGAGTGTGGGTTGGCCGTTTGTAATGCCCCATACGAAATAATGCACAAGAAATGAGAAAGTTATTCCAGCTGATTGAAAGTAATCCATTAAAGTTTCTATCTATAAAAATCATGAGATAGACCTGTGTGAGCAATTATCAAGGAATCTCTCTGCTAAGTGCTTCCCACGCGATGTTTTCATACATCTTTGCCGAGCATCTAAATGAGGCGAAAATCGTCACGACTCTGAATGAAAATGATGAATTATTGATTCAATTTTTATAGCATGTCAATTTATGGAAAATACAATCTTTCAGAGTTTATTTATGTTATTTATAGGTGCTTGATAGTGTCAATGGTCAAGTTTTTGTGATTTGGGCTGTCAAACATCTGAAGAGTCTTAACCTTTGTTAGATAATCAAAAAGATCCCACAGCAACCGTTTATATCAGTCTTTTCGTCAGTCTTTTCTCAGCGCTACAGTGAAAAGATCCATTAAGTGCATTATTAAAACGGATACGGTTTTTTAATGATATGACCTTGAAATAAATTGTGATTTTCTACAACTTGAGGAGAAAATGCTGTTGTGAAGAGATTGCTGGGAAATTTCTTTCCTTATTTTCAGATCAGGTGACAATGATTCATAATGATGCTTTTCTAGAAGATACAATTACAAATTATACAGTGTAATGTCGATAAGCAAAGATTTGGTATGGAGATCTCAACTTTGGAAATGAGTATTGACTCATTGGAGTCAGGTGGTGGGTTCATGTTAGATATCGACGATGAATGTTTAAAAGCATTGCTTGAATGCAGAAATTTTTAAAGTTATCATTTGGCTGTAGTTGCGGCAAAATTAAGAATTCATAAGTATGTGTCTCACTATTTTGATTAATGCAGACAAAGATGGCCAAATTGAAGTGTTAATTTCTCTGAAGTAGTGAAGAATTATATAAGATAAGGGATAGATATATTTGGGGGTTAATAGAAACGGATTAGAAACACTTCTAGTATTCCAAATCTTTTCTAATAATAAATCTTTTATTTTTTTACAATGCTTCTGAAGGAAGTTATAAAATTAGTTTTCTGCCTCAAATTACTGCTCTAGTCACTACTAATATTGCCCATCCTTGTTATAATTTTTCTTCTGCACCCATATTCATCGCGCAAGGAATAGAATTTCTATTTGCTCAATGTTTTTTGATAACTTCAGATTTTTCATTTTAAAACCTTCTGGATTTTCATACAATATGTTCTGAAAAATTCTTAAAATTCACTTTATCGAAATATTTTTTGTCCACTTTTAGAACTTCTTTTAAAGCTAGCACATTTTCGGGTTAAAGGCTCTGCGGGGATGAGTAAAATTTCCGGACAAATAAAATTCGTGGTGTTATTTCATATTTTTGTGCAGATACGTTTAGTTTTAATGGGGGTATGTTTATGTGACATTTCCGGAATTTAGGTAAGGATCTGAGGCAACTAAATAAACATTTTGATTTAAAAAAATGTCTAGGATTTATTAGATAACATCTTTTATTAACTCAAGCGAAAAGAATACGTAAGACAGAAAAGTAGTCATCATTGCACTGATTGCATCTAAGTAATTTTCACAGATAAGAAAATTCCTTATTTTAATTAACTAACTAATTTAATTTAATTAACTCTTAATTTTAAATAATCTAATTTAAATTGTCCTAACCTAATCCAATATAACTGGTATCTACAAAATACTATTATGCCCATGCTAATCTCATTTTAGTTTTTTTATTGCTTTCGATCCAGATGATTGAATTGTGATGATGGATGGATGAGTATCAAAACAATATCCATAAAAGGTTCCAAGTAGTTCTGGACAAAAGGTTATGTAGGACGAATAGATGAAAGAAAATATAGGTAACTTTAGGAGAACTTTTAGCATATTTATAGTCTGGATCTGATTTAAGAGGTTTCAGGAGAAAAAGAAAAGTTGCAATAGAGCAATGGAATAACATAACATCCTTATTTGCTGGCATAGGTACAAAAGATTGACAAATCTTATACCAGTACAAGAATATTGTGGAAATATTACTACTAAATTAAAATACTAAGGTTAAATAAACTAAAAACAAAACTAAAAAAATAAGCAAAAAACTGAGAACGCCGGTAGTCGAGCGGGCTGAGGCGCACGTGGCGTGGGTTCAAATCCCGCACAGAACACGGCGATTTATCTAGGTAATTCTACTGACAAGAATTGCACTTGTACAGCCACTGGGATGTTGCACAGTAATAGTTTCATGCCAAAAAAAATTTTGTGGCTCATTCGCAGCATTTGTCAGGTTAAAATTTCCCAATCTCTCCTTCCCTAATTACCTACCGTCTAAGCGTATCATATGCATCATAGGGTTGCCCCCTGAGTTTAGGCAATACCTTAAATAAATCGAGACGCACTAGTAGTGAGAAGTCAACTGAGAAAGCCGGACGTTGCAAAGTATAAAGATAGTATTATGAGGTTATCTGCTAGGATGCAGATAGAGACGCCTGCAGCATATCTCGCACGCGAATAACCTACACGAAGAAAGATCGCTTCCCATACCTGCATGTCTGATTAGGTATTAACAAAATCAGATGTTGAATGCAGTGGAAATTTACTCATAACAAAGTTAAAATATTTATTTCGTTGCAATAAAAAATTCACAACTGCGTTTGCTAGATATTGGCATATTTAAGATATTCAAATAGTGGCGACATCTACATCGTTAAAAGAAAAAAGTTAATTGAAATATGAAGCAAAGTAAGAGGCAAAATATTATCATTCATGAGAAGACATGGAATAGGTGAAAGTATAAAGCCTTTCGGGATAAAATGCAAATTGAGTGGATCTAATAGGTATGTGAGGTGATATAGATGAACCGATAAGGTGATTTTGTTGGCACTTTATAAAGCAAACACTAAAAGGAATGGAGATACTTTGAGTCACTTTGTACATATATAATATGCGTATTTAGTCTGAAAATAAGACATGGATTTTATCATATATGTTTATTTCGTAAATCTTTGAAACAATTAACATTTAATGGCCGTATGTCACATTTGGCATGACACACAAATTTTATTGAATACGTCGTATATCACGTAGGAGGTGTGCAAAGTAAACTTCTTGAATGTTATGGATTAGTGGATATAAGTACCTACATAACTTCCTCTTTTACTTCTGAGCAAAGGTACAGCAATATCTCAACTTTTTAATTGGTTTGCAAATTTAAGTTTACAAATAGATAAAAAACTAAAGCAATTTCGAGTGTACTGGTAATTTTGAAATATCTATTTGAATGTCTTGAAGTCGTGAACCTCGAATATAATAGCCATAAATTGCACAGTGTTGTTAATGATTGAAAAGGAATAAATATAGAAATCTACAGATAATGTATCTCAAATAGCAGGAAATGCTTTCAAATCTGTAAATTATAAATAAATAAAATAATAGTTGCTATTAAAGCAGTTAAAAAAGGATTGTTATCTATTATGAAACTAGCAACTTAAATAAATTTGTCAAAAGTTTAAATTTATTTGTAAAAAGGTTAAATTTATTTGTGAATGGGCACAAAAACTTGCAAGTATGTTAAATTTATTTGCAGATGGGTTAAGGTTATTTGTGAATAGTTTAAATTTATTTGGGAGCAGGTTAAACTTTGTTGCGAATGGTTTAAATTGTTTAAATAAAACGTGAATTTATTTTCAATTATTAGAAAGCTACAATTTTCGTTTACACACATTGTCTAAAAGCTTTTAAAAATACAGTTTACTTTTAATAGCGCAAACTTCCGTAAACGGTATGTTAGGTAATTTATAATGATTTATTAATGTGAAAATTAAGGGAAACTTTTAAAGAGACTTTGTTTTCAAACAAATTTCCAAGAATGTGCTACAAAATTTACGTCCTGTTTTTATTTTATATAATAATATATTTCAGGTAAAAGAAAGGAATGAAAATTGAAGATATTAGTAGGTGCAGTAAAATTGCAGTAATACGATTTGTCTTTCGAATTTGTTACTTGAAAACTGTCGACAAACTTCTGAAATATGTTTTACTTTTTTATGTTTCTTAAAATTCAGAAGCAATTTACTGAAATCTATATTTTCTATCGAGGTGAACAAAGATATTATACAGGGTGTCCTGATTTAGGATGCTAATCCTTCAAGAAGTGATTCCTTGTCTCATTCTAAGAAAAAAGTTGTATGGAATGGGAGGGGAGTCCATCTGCCATACCTACCGAGATAGGGCGTCTTAAAAAATTATGTCCGGATTGGTACCTACAAATGCATATTAAATCATAAATTTGGAAACATTGAACATACGAAAACCTAATGGATCTTGTTTTACAAGTAATCGACTACAATTTATCTAGACATCCATATTTCATTCAAGTTGGATGTTGCCACTTAATGAGCATTGCCTTTCAAATATGGAAAATTTATTTTCTTCAATAAAATTTTTGAGAAGAGGACATATAAAAATAATGTCTGGACAAACGATTCATGCATAAAAATGGGAAATTTGTAACGTGAGGGTGTTGGCCGAGTAAAAGCTCTTCTTTTTTATTCCTGTCTTTTTTTTAAAGGGTGCACAAATAAATTTAATGGTTGGACAAACGTGAACAAATAGTAGACAATCGATTGTAATTATAAAAATTCTAAAATTCGTATTTGGGGGCGTTAACTTTCCACAGCGTGTCTTCTTTTAAAAAATATAGCAATTTCGTATTTATCTAAGACATTGCAACAGTCTTTCTTGTCTATCACTAATTCCTATTTATCTCCATTCCGTAGAAGATTATGTGTAATTTTCTCAATAAATATAATTAGGTCGTCATCATGAAGATAATAATTATAATGTTCATTCGGGCTGGGAGAATCTATTAGGAAATCAAAGAGCTACCAATTTAATTAAATGGCAATCATAGTTGATATTGAAAAAAAAAAACTAAATAGAAAAGAAAATCGAATATCGATTTAATTCTCGATTATCTACAGGTATTTATCACTAAGCACTCCTAATTGGAATTAGCTTTAAGACATACAATTTTAGGTAGTGCAAAATAATATATAATATTTACATTCAGTAGTTTGGTTTTTTAAAAGCCTACTACTGGAGCTCTATATAGTGTTTTTGCGGTTACAAATCTTAAATGATCCTTTCGAAGGATTCCTGTATATTCAGTATTTTTTAAGGTAAAAATGGTTACGAATGGTCTTATCAGAAACAATAACTTTTACAAGGTTCAGAATTGTTACTTCCTGCAGAACTTGAATCAAACTCTAGGATTTTTTCCTAAACTTTTTCACCATTTAAAATGATTATCAGGAATCAGAAAAAATACATT